>JBBBDQ010010553.1:0-26276 GCA_037127315.1 Ascarosepion bandense
TGATCTCAGCAATGTCCATGGGGACGCCGTGCAGCGTGATTTTCACCTTCTTCGTGCCCATGTACTCCGTGTGGAACTGGAGTGTTTTGGTCTCCAGAACCACGCCGATTAGTTTTTGGCTTCTTCGGCGGAGCCATGGGACGTCCCACGTGGTGTTGCTTCTCCTCGCTACGGCCCTGGCTCTGATCTTCAGTGTCTGCAGTCCTCCTCGAACGTATCCCTGGGGACGCCGATCAGTTTTTTGGTCAAGCCCCAGGTCCCTTTGACGGTGGGTGATGACTCTCGCCTCGATCTGCGCCAATTGGTCCGGCTTCGAGACGAGCTCCGTCCCCCTGATGTAGTCCGCGTAATCCTTTTGGATGGACTGGTAATAGTCCTCGTCCTTACGCGTGATCTTCTTGCCTCCCTTCCACCCAGAGGTCGAGGGTAAGGGGGACGCTGGTGCTGCTGCTGCTGCTGCTGCTGCTGCTGTCCGTGCCGGTGGGGGTGTTGCTGCTGCGGTTGCCGCCGGTTTGGATGCTGCTGCAGATCCGGTCGCTGGAGCAGGTTTGGTTGCTGCTGCTGCTGCACGTTTGGTTGCTGCTGCAGTTGCCGCTGCTGGATTAGTCGCTGCTGCAGGTGCAGTCGCCGCTGCTGGATTGGTCGCTGCTGCAGGTGCAGTCGCCGCTGCTGGAAATTTGGTCGCTGCTGCAGGTGCAGTCGCCTATGGTCTGGTCGCTGCTGCAGGTGCAGTCGCCGCTGCTGGGGTGGTCTCTGCTGCAGGTGCAGTCGCCGCTGCTGGGGTGGTCGCTGCTGACAGTGTGGCTGCCGCCGCCTCCGCTGGTGTGGGGGAGCCGAACAGCATGCTCTCCCACTCGGTCATGGTGCGGGCTATGACGTCGTCGTCGTCTGCGTCACACAGTTGCCAGTCTCCCACCGACGCCGTGGTGGGAGTGCCGACTTCCCCCGGTCCTTCTGTGGCCATGCCACAAAAGTGACCGATCACCGGACAACTTCTTTCCGGTGTTTCGCGTTTCGAGGAAACCGCTGCCCCGCTGGCCCGAGCAATGAACTCGGGCTGAAATCAGTTGTCAAGAGACAAAGTGCGAGCAGATATCACTGCGGAACCGTACTCCACTAGGCTCTTCCAACGAACGGGGGGAAGTGGCTAGGCCATTAATACATGCCACGAGGTGGACAACGCTACTTCCCGGTGTTTCGCGTTCAGCTTACTACTTTTACGCTGGCCCGAGCAATAAACTCCGGGCTGGAAAACAGTTGCCCAGACCACAAAGCAATGGCAAATATCACTGCGTTTAAATGCTACGCTTTGATCTTATTACAAAAAACAACACAAAAATCCCGGGTGGGGGGTGGTTGGTTTTATTTATTCATTTTTACATGAATTATGGCTCAAGGCCGAAAGGTGGGAGGGGGAACAAAACTTGGGGTGGTCTTCAGTTACTATGTCCTATACCTAGCTAATCAGAATCACGACCCGTACGTACGTTGCAATGATTCTCATTCACCATAAGAATTTGTCCATCAACACTCGTACTTATCTAGCATAGAAATATCGCAAAAAACATACCGGGGACTACAAAAACGCCCCAAATGTACATAAAAATTTGTGATTATTTACAAAAATAGATTTTAAAATTTGTACATAAAAATTTGTGACTACCAATTATAGTACAAAAATAGATTTTAACATTTGTACATGAGATGATATGATGGGGAGGAGTATGAAGAAACAAAAAATCCCCAAAACAAAAAACAATTTCAAATGAATATTTATACAAAATGTTAGTAAGACCCAAACACACCCTCGTAATTAAAGAGGCCACTGTATTCTGCCCTGCAAGACAAAATCAAACCGCTCTCTTTCTAAGGGGAATGGAGAAGCTGGGTACAAAACTAAATTGGACTGGAGAATATATAAGGCTGACCCAGCCGAGAATAAAAAAACGGGACAAAATAATAATGGACAGTGGGAATCTCGAACTGGATCATAACAAAAGCAATGGAGCCGGGAACAGGCTAGGACAAATACATTCACTCACATTAACTAGGTATACAAAGAAAGCTAACCTTAACCGCGGGAGGGGTTCCAGAGAATCCACCCCGATGTGACTTAGCAGAACTAAAAAGAAAATCAAGGCTAGCCCCGGTCACACGAACCAGGCTCGCTGCATATGTCCACCTTTTGCTAAAGTCTGTCGGGTGCAGCCGTTTCCGTTCAGTTCTAATCTTCATTTTGAGCTGGTGCTCAAAATATCGGATTAGATCCTGATCCAGCGACCTCCCCGCAAGACTTCCTCCAGACGCGTCATCCAAATCACCATTAGCCGTGGCCAGTAGCGACAGAAACACCATCCGCTTCACACCAGAGTACGGGGGCGACACATTGTCCACAGCGTATGCGCGATCAATGAGCACAAGCTCCCGCGGCGAGATACGAGCAGTCAACTCGCCGACACGCGCCCACAACGGGCGAACGCGCGAACAATGGAAGAAGGCGTGCGCCGACGTCTCCTTGATTCCAAGGTTGCAACGTTCACAATCTGGCAAATCCGCCAGGCCCATTTAGAAAACGCTTGTCATTGAGCGACAAACCATTCGAGCCAATCGCCAGGTCAGAGAGAACTCAGAGTTGCTGAGCCAATCCGCACAGCGCCCAAGACCAATGAGAGCGGTACTCCACTCTCGACATGCCGAGCTTACTCCACAGCTTATCCCTTCACGGCACCCTCCACTAATCCCCGATAGAAGAGTTTCCTAGGCTGTGAAAGGTCACTGGACCGTGGAATGGCCTGTAAGGCCGCCAGACATTCGAGCAGGAATTTCGGTCGCACCCAAGGCCGAGCGGTCAGCCATAGGGTCGGGGAGCGATGGTAAGGCAAGGGAACATGTCCCTCACTACCCCCGCAAGCAACCGATCTTCCTCCAACGCGCCTGAGAAATGCCAACCTCGAAGCGAGCACGTGGCTCCTCAAGTGTGGCATCCCCAGACCCCCTTGACACGGACGGAGGCAACAGACTCCTTTGTCGACCATGTGTTTGCGTCCTCTCCACAGGCAGGAGAATAGCAAACGCTCGAGCGCCTTCTCGCAGTCGTCACAAAGGAAGTACTGACAGCCGGTAAAGGATCATGGGAAAGAGGTATGTGTTGCACACCTCCGCCAAGCCCTTCACGGAGAGACCCCGTCGACGCCAAACCTTGACCGACGCGCCGACCTTTGCCAGTACTTCAAGACCAGTTTTCTCCAACTGTAAGTCCGGACCGAACCAAACTCGAGGAGCTTGACCGGCCCGTCCGTCCAGTCGGGGCCCCGGGAGGGAAACACCCTTCCAAGCGCCCTAACCACCGGCGGAAGACTTGTCGCAGTTAATTCTGGCCCCTGTCACCTTCTCGTACCGTACAAGCGCCTGCTGTACCGCCTCTATGTCCCTGCGGGGAGGACACAAGGTCGTTACGTCATCGGCGTACGCGGAAACCCTGGCTCGAGCTCCGCCAGGGACTGCGTTCCACGTAGGACCGGACTGCCCGTCGTCCCTTAGCCGGCGAAGGAGGGGCTCCAACGCCAGGACGTAAAGGAGAGAAGACAGTGGACAACCCTGTCGGACCGACCTAGACAGCGCGAAAGCGCCCGACAGCTTCCCCGTTCACCTGTACCACAGCCTTGAGAGGAGCGATACAGAAGGCTAATCCAGCGGCTGAAGTCGGGTTTGAATCCGGCGGCCTGCAGGACAGCAGCCAGGTAGCCATGGTCAATCCTATCAAATGCCTTGGACTGATCCAAATTGATCAGCGCGGCCTCATCATCGTCTTCTACACCCTCTACGATCGTGCGAATCAAGTGCAGGTTGCTCTGAATTGTTCGTCCCTTCACAGAACAAGTCTGATCCGGTCCCAACAGAGACTCGGCAACTGGCTGCAAGCGATTCGTCAGGATCTTGGCCAAAATCTTTAACTCTGTGTTTAGCAGAGTTGTAAGGCCTATAATCATCTAGTTCCCTCCCAACCTTCTTGCCTTTTCTCAACAGCGTGATCACGCCCCTGGTGATCCGACCGGGGATGGACCCCTGCCGAAACCAGTGGTTGAACACGACAGCCAAGAGCGGGACAAAAGGGTGCGACATCCTCAAGTACATTTCATAGGGCAAACCATCCAAGCCTGGCGACTTGCCTCTGCCGACCTTCTTCAAAGCCACGTAGATTTCGTCCTCCGTAATCTCCCCTTCGCAACTAGCCGCTTCAGCCGGCAAAAGCCGAGAAAGTCAGCCAAATAGCTGCGAAACTCCTCGTCACGGAGTCCAGGCTCCTTGGTAAATCGGTGTTCGAAATGCTGCCGGAACGCCTCGCACATGTCGTTGGTGGACCTTAGGAGATGTCCCTCCGGGTCGCGTACCTCTCGAATGTACCGGTCGCCGGCCTGGCGAATTTCTTCCTTGCGCAGTTCTGCGCCCATGTTCACAGCTTCGGAAGACATCTTGCTTAACTTAGCCCTAATTACCTGACCCATGTAGCGCCCGCTAGTCGAACGCTCCAGGGCCTCCCTGGCTAAGGCTATCTCTAGGGGGATCCCCTCAGCCTCCGCCCGGGTGAAATTAGCACTAAGTGTCTTTGCCTCCGCAGCCTTATCTAGGTTGAGCCGCTGGCTATATTTGGTGGCGAAAGACCTAATGAATTGTCCTTAAGGTTAACCCACCACCTACTCCCAATGACTCGCCCAGTTAATTCCCGCTGAACTAGCTTTGTCGGCTGGTCACGAAAGTCCCGCCTGTCCAATAAGGACTGATTGAACTTCCAATAACCAGCCAACCTAGGCCTAAAGTCTAATACGACCCGGGCACAAACGAGTTTGTGGTCCGAGTAGCTAGCCAGTGGAACGTTGGACATTCTAAGAAGTCTATGTCAGCTTCTCTGACTAACATCCTATCCAGGTACGCGGATACCCGGGTAGAAGGCCAACTATGCGTCCACGTCCACATGCTCCCATCCGGATGATCGACCCGGTATCTATCGACGAGACCAAATTCGCCGATCAGATCAACCAGGCTACGATCACCACTCCACCCGCTGGCGCCCCTTCCTCTATCCCATTTGGGATTGGGACGACATTCCAGTCCCCAACTAAGATTAACCGTGTTGAATGCACCATGAAGGGCTCCAACAGCCGAAAGAAGACACGCTCACCTGGGACATTGGGCGCATAAACCGCAATCAGCCGGAACGATTTGCTTTTCACTGCAATATCTGCCACGATCAGCCGGCCCTCGGCACCGACATGGACAAGGTCGATCCTCGCGTCCAGGGTACGCTTGACCAGCAAAACACCTCTGTGCCGGCTCCCATATGCTGAATAGACGACATAGTCGTTAGACAGCACACACGAGTCGACTTCGCAAACAAGTGAGTCTCTTGGATCGCGGCCCATCCACGCCGAACGACAAGAGGTCACGAAGCAGGCAACCGCCTTACCCCGATCCCTCAGGCCATTCGCATTTAAGCTGGCTATCTTAATAGACATGATTTAGTTCTGAAAAGGAAAAACAACAAAAACATGCAACAAAAATACTAGTCACATACGGGACGGAAATCCCTAGCAGATAGGACCCCGACGGACTGTCCTAGGGAACCCGTTCCTACATCGGACGTAATCCGTCCGTCTAGGACAGTACCGCCAACGTCCGTGGGGTATGTTAGTTTTACTACCCTATAGAGACTGGGGTGGAGTAAAACGGGGGACCTCCCCGAACAATTTTTTTCCATTTTTTGAGTTCAGGTGTGTTGTGCTGAACCATGAAGCTTTTGCAAAATGTCTCTTTGCTTCGTGGATGTGATCCCAGACCCTCCGGATTCCACCAGTGTTCCTCACCAGGGTGATGACACCCTGGGGCCTGGGGAAAGTTTCTGGGATTTTCAGTGTTCTTGCCCTCCACTGAGGTCAGCCTCAGCAGGGCTTCCCAAGAGTTTTCGCCTCTGAGATGACCACTCAGAGGCAACGTCCTCACTCACTTTGGAGTGCTTCCCCTTGGGGCAGGGCTTTTTCTTTTTTGCCCGAGAGGGAGTGGACAGAGGAGGAGGGGAGGGAGTGGGGGTTAAAGCACAAGATTTCAGGGGGGGGTCAGTTTAAAGACTGGGGACTGGGGAGGCTTTTTGCGGGGATGAGGAAGACTTCTTACCTTTAGTGCATAAGTCTGTTTAACCGGAGACACTGGTAGAGAGCTGCATTTTTCGGCTCGCGGCCTCCTTTCGTTGCTCCGGCTCCTTCTCCTGGCCTTTGTGTTGTTGTGCTGCTCCTCTGCCTCTTCCTCTCTCCCACGTTTCAGGGAGGGTGTCCTTTGTACTTCCATTTGCTGGGGGAAGGACTTCTTGCCTTCCTCTGTTTGGGAGGAGACACCTCCTTTGGTTTTGCCAGCGCCTTCGCCGGGGACTCCTTAGGTTTGGTAGGAGTCGACAGCCCCACCGGGGTCTGCTTGGCAGGCGTCTTGACAGGTGGCGGCACATTGTCCGGGGAAGGTTTTTGGCTTTCTTCCTGGCCACCACCTGCCATTCGCCGTTCTTGTTGGTCACGGGAGACTGCGTAGGTTGTGCTTGTTTTCCGCCATCCTTCTCCTGCGCCGCTGGTTGCTGCTTGACCGGTTGGGCTGGTTGGGCCTTTAGGGCCGGATTCTTGGTTGGGCACGCTTTTGCCACGTGCTCCGCCGACCCGCAGACCCAACAGCACGGCTTCCTGCCTTCTACGATGACGAAGATGGCGCGACCCCTGCAGGTGAGGATGTTGGGGATCTTTGCGATGTTTTCCTTGTCCAGGGTCACCTGCAGGGTCATGTCTCCCGTGAGGAATCCTGCTTTCGACCGCAGCGAGGAGACTTCGGCCACCCTTCCATATTGCACGAAGAAGGCGCCGACGTGATCTTCATCAATGTCCATGGGGACGCCGTGCAGCGTGATTTTCACCTTCTTCGTGCCCATGTACTCCGTGTGGAACTGGAGCGTTTTGGTTTCCAGAACCACGCCGATTAAGTTCTTGGCTTCATCGGCGGAGCCGAGCAGGACGTCCCACGTGGTGTTGCTTCTCCTCGCTACGGCCCTGGCTCTGATCTTCAGTGTCTGCAGTCCCTCCTCGAACGTATCCCTGGGGACGCCGATCAGTTTCTTGGTCTTCAGGTCCTTGGTGATCAGGGTGATGACCCTCGCCTCGATCTGCGCCAAGTGGTCCGGCTTCGAGACGAGCTCCGTCCCCCTGATGTAGTCCGCGTAATCCTTTTGGATGGACTGGTAATAGTCCTCGTCCTTACGCGTGATCTTCTTGCCTCCTTTCCACCCAGAGGTCGAGGGTAAGGGGGACGCTGGTGCTGCTGCTGCTGCTGCTGCTGCTGTCCGTGCCGGCGGGGGTGTTGCTGCTGCAGTTGCCGCCGGTCTGGACGCTGCTGCAGATCCGGTCGCTGGAGCAGGTTTGGTTGCTGCTGCTGCTGCACGTTTGGTTGCTGCTGCGGTCGCCGCTGCTGGATTGGTCGCTGCTGCAGGTGCAGTCGCCGCTGCTGGATTGGTCGCTGCTGCAGGTGCAGTCGCCGCTGCTGGGGTAGTCGCTGCTGCAGGTGCAGTCGCCGCTGCTGGTCTGGTCGCTGCTGCGGGTGCAGTCGCCGCTGCTGAGGTGGTCTCTGCTGCAGGTGCAGTCGCCGCTGCTGGGGTGGTCGCTGCTGACAGTGTGGCCGCCGCCGCCTCCGCTGGTGTGGGGGAGCCGAACAGCATGCTCTCCACTCGGTCATGGTGCGGGCTATGACGTCGTCGTCGTCTGCGTCACACAGTTGCCAGTCTCCCACCGACGCCGTGGTGGGAGTGCCGACTTCCCCCGGTCCTTCTGTGGCCATGCCACAAAGTGACCGATCACCGGACAACTTCTTTCCGGTGTTTCGCGTTTTCAGAAAACGCTGCGCCTACCTTGGCCCGAGCAATGAACTCGGGCTGGAAATCAGTTGTCCAAGAGACAAAGTGCGAGCAGATATCACTGCGGAACAACTACTCCACTAGGCTCTTCCAACGAACGGGGGGGAAGTGGCTAGGCCGTGGCCATGCCACGAGGTGGACAACTGCTTCCCGGTGTTTCGCGTTCCGAAGAACACTACTTTTACGCTGGCCCGAGCAATAAACTCGGGCTGGAAAACAGTTGCCCAAGACACAAAGCAATGGCAAATATCACTGCGGAACAAATGCTACGCTTTGATCTTATTACAAAAACAACACAAAATCCCGGGTGGGGGGTGGTTGGTTTTATTTATTCATTTTTACATGAATTATGGCTCAAGGCCGAAAGGTGGGAGGGGGAACAAAACTTGGGGTGGTCTTCAGTTACTATGTCCTATACCTAGCTAATCAGAATCACGACCCATGCGTACGTTACAATGATTCTCATTACCATAAGAATTTGTCCATCAACACTCGTACTTATCTAGCACCAAAATATCATAAAAACATACCGGGGACCTACAAAAACGCCCCAAATGTACATAAAAATTTGTGATTATTTACAAAAATAGATTTTAAAATTTGTACATAAAAATTTGTGACTATTTACAATTATAGTACAAAAAATAGATTTTAACATTTGTACATGAGATGATATGATGGGGAGGGGTATGAAGAAACAAAAAATCCCAAAACAAAAAAACAATTTCAAATGAATATTTATACAAAATGTTAGTAAGACCCAAACACACCCTCGTAATTAAAGAGGCCACTGTATTCTGCCTGTAGAGACAAAATCAAGCCGCTCTCTTTCTAAGGGGAATGGAGAAGCTGGGTACAAAAATAAATTGGACTGGAGAATATATAAGGCTGACCCAGCCGAGAATAAAACAGGACAAATAATAATGGACAGTGGGAATCTCGAACTGGATCATAACAAAAGCAATGGAGCCGGGAACAGGCTAGGACAAATACATTCACTCACATTAACTAGGTATACAAGAAAGCTAACCTTAACCGCGGGAGGGGTTTCAGAGGAATCCGCCCCGATGTGACTTGGCAGAACTAAAAAAGAAAATCCAAGGCTAGCCCCGGTCACACGAACCAGGCTCGCTGCATATATCCACCTTTTGCTAAAGTCTGTCGGGTGCAGCCGTTTCCGTTCAGTTCTAATCTTCATTTTGAGCTGGTGCTCAAAATATCGGATTAGATCCTGATCCGAAAGACGACCTCCCCGCAAGACTTCCTCCAGACGCGTCATCCAAATCACCATTCTAGCCGTGGCCAGTAGCGACAGAAACACCATCCGCTTCACACCAGAGTACGGGGGCGACACATTGTCCACAGCGTATGCGCGATCCAATGACACAAGCTCCCGCGGCGAGATACGAGCAGTCAACTCGCCGACACGCGCCCACAACGGGCGAACGCGCGAACAATGGAAGAAGGCGTGCACCGACGTCTCCTTAATTCCAAGGTTGCAACGTTCACAATCTATGCGACCGCCAGGCCCATTGCGAAACGCTTGTCATTGAGCGACAAACCATTCCGAGCCAATCGCCAGGTCAGAGAAAACTCAGAGTTGCTGAGCCAATCCGCACCTGGCGCCCAAGGCTTCCAATGAGAGCGGTACTCCACTCTCGACATGCCGAGCTTACTCCACAGCTTATCCTTCACGGCACCCTCCACTAATCCCCGATAGAAGAGTTTCCTAGGCTGTGAAAGGTCACTGGACCGTGGAATGGCCTGTAAGGCCGCCAGACATTCGAGCAGGAATTTCGGTCGCACCCAAGGCCTGACGGTCAGCCATAGGGTCGGGGGAGCGATGGTAAGGCAAGGGAACATGTCCCTCACTACCCCCATAAGCAACCGATCTTCCTCCAACGCGCGCCTGAGAAATGCCAACCTCGAAGCGAGCACGTGGCTCCTCAAGTGTGGCATCCCCAGACCCCCCTTGACACGGACGGAGGCAACAGACTCCTTTGTCGACCATGTGTTTGCGTCCTCTCCACAGGCAGGGAGAATAGCAAACGCTCGAGCGCCTTCTCATGATCGTCACAAAGGGGAAGTACTGACAACCGGTAAAGGATCATGGGAAAGAGGTATGTGTTGCACACCTCCGCCAAGCCCTTCACGGAGAGACCCCGTCGACGCCAAACCTTGACCGACGCGCCGACCTTTGCCAGTACTTCAGACCAGTTTTTCTCCAACTGTAAGTCCGGACCGAACCAAACTCCGAGGAGCTTGACCGGCCCGTCCGTCCAGTCGAAGGGCCCCGGGAGGGAAACACCCTTCCAAGCGCCTAACCGCAAGCCGGAAGACTTGTCGCAGTTAATTCTGGCCCCTGTCACCTTCTCGTACCGTACAAGCGCCTGCTGTACCGCCTCTATGTCCCTGCGGGAGGACACAAAGGTCATTACGTCATCGGCGTACGCAGGAAACCCTGGCTCGAGCTCCGCCAGGGACTGCGATTCCACGTAGGACCGGACTGCCCGTCGTCCCTTAGCCGGCGAGGAGGGGGCTCCAACGCCGGGACGTAAAGGAGAAGACGGTGGACAACCCTGTCGGACCGACCTAGACAGCGCGAAAGCGCCCGACAGCTTCCCGTTCACCTGTACCACAGCCTTGGGGAGCGATACAGAAGGCTGATCCAGCGGCTGAAGTCGGGTTTGAATCCGGCGGCCTGCAGGACAGCAGCCAGGTAGCCATGGTCAATCCTATCAAATGCCTTGGACTGATCCAAATTGATCAGCGCGGCCTCATCGTCGTCTTCTACACCCTCTACGATCGTGCGAATCAAGTGCAGGTTGCTCTGAATTGTTCGTCCCTTCACAGAACAAGTCTGATCCGGTCCCAACAGAGACTCGGCAACTAGCTGCAAGCGATTCGTCAGGATCTTGGCCAAAATCTTTAACTCTGTGTTTAGCAGAGTTATGGGCCTATAATCATCTAGTTCCCTCCCAACCTTCTTGCCTTTTCTCAACAGCGTGATCACGCCCCTGGTGATCCGACCGGGGATGGACCCCTGCCGAAACCAGTGGTTGAACACGACAGCCAAGAGCGGGACAAAAAGGTGCGACATCCTCAAGTACATTTCATGGGGCAAACCATCCAAGCCTGGCGACTTGCCTCTGCCGACCTTCTTCAAAGCCACGTAGATTTCGTCCTCCGTAATCTCCCCTTCGCAACTAGCCGCTTCAGCCGGCAAAAGCCGAGGAAAGTCAGCCAAATAGCTGCGAAACTCCTCGTCACGGGAGTCCAGGCTCCTTGGTAAATCGGTGTTCGAAATGCTGCCGGAACGCCTCGCACATGTCGTTGGTGGACCTTAGGAGATGTCCCTCGGGTCGCGTACCTCTCGAATGTACCGGTCGCCGGCCTGGCGAATTTCTTCCTTGCGCAGTTCTGCGCCCATGTTCACAGCTTCGGAAGACATCTTGCTTAGCCTAATTACCTGACCCATGTAGCGCCCGCTAGTCGAGCGCTCCAGGGCCTCCTGGCTAAGGCTATCTCTAGGGGATCCCCTCCAGCCTCCGCCCGGGTGAAATTAGCACTAAGTGTCTTTGCCTCCGCAGCCTTATCTAGGTTGAGCCGCTGGCTATGTTGGTGGCGAAAGACTAATGGTGTCCTTAGGGTTAACCCACCACCTACTCCCAATGACTCGCCCAGTTAATTCCCGCTGAACTAGTTTTGTCAGCTGGTCACGAAAGTCCCGTCTGTCCAATAAGGACTGATTGAACTTCAAATAACCAGCCAACCTAGGCCTAAAGTCTAATACGACCCGGGCACAAACGAGTTTGTGGTCCGAGTAACCTAGCCAGTGGAACGTTGGACATTCTAAGAAGTCTATGTCGGCTTCTCTGACTAACATCCTATCCAGGTACGCGGATACCCGGGTAGAAGGCCAACTATGCGTCCACGTCCACATGCTCCATCCGGATGATCGACCCGGTATCTATCGACGAGACCAAATTCGCCGATCAGATCAACCAGGCTACGATCACCACTCCCACCAGCAGCGCCCCTTCCTCTATCCCATTTGGGGGTTAGGACGGCATTCCAGTCCCCAACTAAGATTAGCCGTGTTGAATGCCATGAAGGAGCTCCAACAGCCGAAAAGAAGAGAACCCGCTCACCTGGGACATTGGGCGCATAAACCGCAATCAGCCGGAACGATTTGCTTTTCACTGCAATATCTGCCACGATCAGCCGGCCCTCGGCACCGACATGGACAAGGTCGATCCTCGCGTCCAGGGTACGCTTGACCAGCAAAGAAACACCTCTGGCATGCCGGCTCCCATATGCTGAATAGACGACATAGTCGTTAGACAGCACACACGAGTCGACCTTCGCAAACAAAGTGAGTCTCTTGGATCGCGGCCACATCCACGCCGAACGACAAGAGGTCACGAAGCAGGCAACCGCCTTACCCCGATCCCTCAGGCCATTCGCATTTAAGCTGGCTATCTTAATAGACATGATTTAGTTCTGAAAAGGAAAAACAACAAAAACATGCAACAAAAATACTAGTCACATACGGGACGGAAATCCCTAGCAGATAGGACCCCGACGGACTGTCCTAAGGGAACGTTCCTACATCGGACGTAATCCGTCCGTCTAGGACAATGCCGCCAACGTCCGTGGGGTATGTTGGTTCACTACCCTATAGAGACTGGGGTGGAGTAAAACAGGGGACCTCCCCGAACAATTTTTTTCCATTTTTTTGAGTTCAGGTGTGTTGTGCTGAACCATGGTAACTTTTGCAAAATGTCTCTTTGCTTCGTGGATGTGATCCCAGACCCTCAGGTTGCCACCGGTGTTCCTCACCAGGGTGATGACACCTGGGGCCTGAGAAAGTTTCTAGGATCTTCAACTGGTTTGCCCTCCACTGAAGTCAGCTTCAGCAGGGGCTTTAAGAGTTTTCGCCTCTGAGATGACCACTCAGAGGCAACGTCCTCACTCACTTTAAGGAGTGCTTCCCCTTGGGGCAGGGCTTTTTTTTTCTTTTTTGCCCGAGAGGGGAGTGGACAGAGGAGGAGGAGGGGAGTGGGGGTTAAAGTACATGATTTCAGGGGGGTCAGTTTAAAGACTGGGGACTGGGAGGCTTTTGCGGGGATGAAGGAAGACTTCTTACCTTTAGTGCATAGTCTGTTTAACCGGAGACACTGGTAGAGAGCTGCATTTTTCGGCTCGCGGCCTCCTTTCGTTGCTCCGGCTCCTTCTCCTGGCCTTTGTGTTGTTGTGCTGCTCCTCTGCCTCTTCCTCTCTCCCACGTTTCAGGGAGGGTGTCCTTTGTACTTCCATTTGCTGGGGGAAGGACTTCTTGCCTTCCTCTGTTTTGGGAGGAGACACCTCCTTTGGTTTTGCCGGCGCCTTCGCCGGGGACTCCTTAGGTTTGGTAGAGGTCGACGGCCCCACCGGGGTCTGCTTGGCAGGCGTCTTGACAGGTGGCGGCACATTGTCGGGGAAGGTTTTTTGGCTTTCTTCCTGGCCACCACCTGCCATTCGCCGTTCTTGTTGGTCACGGGAGACTGCGTGGGTTGTGCTTGTTTTCCGCCATCCTTCTCCTGCGCCGCTGGTTGCTGCTTGACCGGTTGGGCTGGTTGGGCCTTTAGGGCGGGATTGTAGTTGGGCACGCTTTTGCCACGTGCTCCGCCGACCCACAGACCCAACAGCACGGCTTCCTGCCTTCTACGATGACGAAGATGGCGCGACCCCTGCAGGTGAGGATGTTGAGTTGCGATGTTTTCCTTGTCAGGGTCACCTGCAGGGTCATGTCTCCCGTGAGGAATCCTGCTTTCGACCGCAGCGAGGAGACTTCGGCCACCCTTCCATATTGCACGAAGAAGGCGCCGACGTCTTCATCAATGTCCATGGGGACGCCGTGCAGCGTGATTTTCACCTTCTTCGTGCCCATGTACTCCGTGTGGAACTGGAGCGTTTTGGTTTCCAGAACCACGCCGATTAAGTTCTTGGCTTCATCGGCGGAGCCAGCCAGGACGTCCCACGTGGTGTTGCTTCTCCTCGCTACGGCCCTGGCTCTGATCTTCAGTGTCTGCAGTCCCTCCTCGAACGTATCCCTGGGGACGCCGATCAGTTTTTTGGTCTTCAGGTCCTTGGTGATCAGGGTGATGACTCTCGCCTCGATCTGCGCCAAGTGGTCCGGCTTCGAGACGAGCTCCGTCCCCCTGATGTAGTCCGCGTAATCCTTTTGGATGGACTGGTAATAGTCCTCGTCCTTACGCGTGATCTTCTTGCCTCCTTTCCACCCAGAGGTCGAGGGTAAGGGGGACGCTGGTGTTGCTGCTGCTGCTGCTGCTGCTGCTGTCCGTGCCGGTGGGGGTGTTGTTGCTGCAGTTGCCGCCGGTCTGGACGCTGCTGCAGATCCGGTCGCTGGAGCAGGTTTGGTTGCTGCTGCTGCTGCACGTTTGGTTGCTGGTGCCGGTGCAGTCGCCGCTGCTGGATTGGTCGCTGCTGCAGGTGCAGTCGCCGCTGCTGGATTGGTCGCTGCTGCAGGTGCAGTCGCCGCTGCTGGGGTGGTCGCTGCTGCAGGTGCAGTCGCCGCTGCTGGTCTGGTCGCTGCTGCAGGTACGAGTCGCCGCTGCTGGGGTGGTCTGCTGCGGGTGCGGTCGCCGCTGCTGGTCGGTCGCTGCTGACAGTGTGGCCGCCGCCGCCTCCCGCTGGTGTGGGGGAGCCGAACAGCATGCTCTCCCACTCAGTCATGGTGCGGGCTATGACGTCGTCGTCGTCTGCGTCACACAGTTGCCAGTCTCCCACCGACGCCGTGGTGGGGGTGCCGACTTCCCCGGTCCTTCTGTGGCCATGCCACAAAGAAGTGACCGATCACCGGACAACTTCTTTCCGGTGTTTCGCGTTTCAAAGAAACCACTACTTTACGCTGGCCCGAGCAATGAACTCGGGCTGGAAATCAGTTGTCAAGAGACAAAGTGCGAGCAGATATCACTGCGGAACAACTTCTCCACTGGGCTCTTCCAACGAACGGGGAAGTGGCTAGGCCGTGGCCATGCCACGAGGTGGACAACTGCTTCCCGGTGTTTCGCGTTCGAAGAACACTACTTTTACGCTGGCCCGAGCAATAAACTCGGGCTGGAAAACCAATTTGCCCAAGACACAAAGCAATGGCAAATATCACTGCGGAACAAATGCTACGCTTTGATCTTATTACAAAAAAACAACACAAAATCCGGGTGGGGAATGGTTGGTTTTATTTATTCATTTTTACATGAATTATGGCTCAAGGCCGAAAGGTGGAGGGGGGAACAAAACTTGGGGTGGTCTTCAGTTACTATGTCCTATACCTAGCTAATCAGAATCACGACCCATGCGTACGTTACAATGATTCTCATTCACCATAAGAATTTGTCCATCAACACTCGTACTTATCTAGCACCAAAATATCGCAAAAACATACAGGGACCTACAAAAACGCCCCAAATGTACATAAAAATTTGTGATTATTTACAAAAATAGATTTTAAAATTTGTACATAAAAATTTGTGACTATTTACAATTATAGTACAAAAATGAATTTTAACATTTGTACATGAGATGATATGATGGGGAGGGGTATGAAGAAACAAAAAATCCCCAAAACTAAAAACAATTTCAAATGAATATTTTATACAAAATGTTAGTAAGACCCAAACACACCCTCGTGTAATTAAAGAGGCCACTGTATTCTGCCTGTAGAGACACAAAAATCAAGCTGCCTCTTTCTAAGGGAATGGAGAAGCTGGGTACAAAAATAAATTGGACTGGAGAATATATAAGGCTGACCCAGCCGAGAATAAAACGGGACAAAATAATAATGGACAGTGGGAATTGAACTGGATCATAACAAAAGCAATGGAAGCCGAACAGGCTAGGACAAATACATTCACTCACATTAACTAGGTATACAAAAGAAAGCTAACCCAACCGCGGGGAGGGGTTCCAGAGGAATCCACCCTGATGTGACTTGCAGAACTAAAAAAGAAAATCACCAAGGCTAGCCCCGGTCACACGAACCAGGCTCGCTGCATATATCCACCTTGAGCAAGTCTGTCGGTGCAGCCGCTCGTTCGTTTCATTCCCATTTTGAGCTGGTGCTCAAAATATCGGATTAGATCCTGATCCGAAAGACGACCTCCCCGCAAGACTTCCTCCAGACGCGTCATCCAAATCACCATTCTAGCCGTGGCCAGCGACAGAAACACCATCCGCTTCACACCAGAGTACGGGGGCGACACATTGTCCACAGCGTGCGCGATCAATGAGCACAAGCTCCCCGCGGCGAGATACGAGCAGTCAACTCGCCGACACATGCCCACAACGGGCGAACGCGCGAACAATGGAAGAAGGCGTGCGCCGACGTCTCCTTAATTCCAAGGTTGTAACGTTCACAATCTGTAAATCCGCCAGGCCCATTGCGAAACGCTTGTCATTGAGCGACAAACCATTCCGAGCCAATCACAGTCAGAGAAAACTCAGAGTTGCTGAGCCAATCCGCACCTGGCGCCCAAGACCAATGAGAGCGGTACTCCACTCTCGACATGCCGAGCTTACTCCACAGCTATCCTTCACGGCACCCTCCACTAATCCCGATAGAAGAGTTTCCTAGGCCGTGAAAGGTCACTGGACCGTGGAATGGCTCAGGCGGCTGCTAGACATTCGGAGCAGGAATTTCGTCGCACCCAAGGCCTGACGGTCAGCCATAGGGTCGGGGGAGCGATGGTAAGGCAAGGGAACATGTCCCTCACTACCCCCGCAAGCAACCGATCTTCCTCCAACGCGCGCCTGAGAAATGCCAACCTCGGAAGCGAGTACGTGGCTCCTGGCGTGGCATCCCAGGACCCCCTTGACCGACGAGTAACAGACTCCTTTGTCGACCATGTGTTTGCGTCCTCTCCACAGGCAGGAGAATAGCAAACGCTCGAGCGCCTTCTCATGATCGTCGTCAGCGGGAAGCATTGACAGCCGCAAAGGATCATGGGAAAGAGGTATGTGTTGCACACTCGCCAAGCCCTTCACGGAGAGACCCTGCCATCGCTAAACCTTGACCGACGCGCCGACCTTTGCCAGTACTTCTGTAGACCAGTTTTCTCCAACTGTGCGTCCGGACCGAACCAAACCCGAGGAGCTTGACTCGGCCTCGTCCGTCCAGTCGAAGGGCCCCGGGAGGAAACACCCTTCCAAGCGCCTAACCGCAAGCCGGAAGACTTGTCGCAGTTAATTCTGGCCCCTGTCACCTTCGCACCGTACAAGCGCCTGCTGTACCGCCTCTATGTCCCTGCGGGAGGACACAAAGGTCGTTACGTCATCGGCGTACGCGGAAAACCCCGGTTTCGAGTTCGCCAGGGACTGCGATTCCACGTAGGACCGGACTGCCCGTCCGCCCCAGCCGGCGAAGGAGGGGCTCCAACGCCAGGACGTAAAGGAGAGCAGACAGTGGACAACCCTGTCGGACCGACCTAGACAGCGCGAAAGCGCCCCGACAGCTTCCCGTTCACACCTTTGCACCACAGCCTTGGGGAGCGATACAGAAGGCTAATCCATGTGGCCGAAGTCGGGTTTGAATCCGGCGGCCTGCAGGACAGCAGCCAGGTAGCCATGGTCAATCCCATCAAATGCCTTGGACTGATCCAAATTGATCAGCGCGGCCTCATCGTCGTCTTCACCCTGATGATCGTGCGAATCAAGTGCAGGTTGTTTGAATTGTTCGTCCCTTCACAGAACAAGTCTAATCCGGTCCCAACAGAGACTCGGCAATTAGCTGCAAGCGATTCGTCAGGATCTTGGCCAAAATCTTTAACTCTGTAGTTTAGCAGAGTTATGGGCCTGTAATCATCTAGTTCCCTCCCAACCTTCTTGCCTTTTTCAACAGCGTGATCACGTCTCTGGTGATCCGACCGGGGATGGACCCCTGCCGAAACCAGTGGTTGAACACGACAGCCAAGAGCGGGACAAAAAGGTGCGACATCCTCAAGCATTTCATAGGGCAAACCATCCAAGCTCATGACTTGGGTTCTTTCGACCCTTCTTCAAAGCCACGTAGATTTCGTCCTCCATCTCCCCTTCGCAGCTAGTTGCCTAGCCGGCAAAAGCCGGGGAAAAGTCAGCCAAATAGCTGCGAAACTCCTCGTCACGGAGTCCAGGCTCCTTGGTAAATCGGCGTTCGAAATGCTGCCGGAACGCCTCGCACATGTCGTTGGTGGACCTAGAGATGTCTCCCGGGTCGCGTACCTCTCGAATGTACCGGTCGCCGGCCGGCGAATTTCTTCCTTGCGCAGTTCTGCGCCCATGTTCACAGCTTCGGAAGAGCACATCTTGCTTAATCCTGGGCCCCATCATCGGACCCATGTAGCGCCCGCTAGTCGAGCGCTCCAGGGCCTCCCTGGCTAAGGCTATCTCTAGATCCCCTCCAGCCTCCGCCCGGGTGAAATTAGCACTAAGTGTCTTTGCCTCCGCAGCCTTATCTAGGTTGAGCGTTGGCCATATTTGGTGGCGAAAGACCTAATGGTGTCCAAGGTTAACCCACCACCTACTCCCAATGACTCGCCCAGTTAATTCCGCTGAACTAGGTAAGCTTGTCAGCTGGTCACGAAAGTCCCGTCTGTCCAATAAGGACTGATTGAACTTCCAATAACCAGCCAACCTAGGCCTAAAGTTAATACGACCCGGGTACGTAAACGATTTGTGGTCCGAGTAGCCTAGCCAGTGGAACGTTGGACATTCTAAGAAGTCTATGTCGGCTTCTCTGACTAACATCCCATCCAGGTACGGGATACCCGGGTAGAAGGCCAACTATGCGTCCACGTCCACATGCTCCTTATCCGGATGATCGACCCGGTATCTATCGACGAGACCAAATTCGCCGATCAGATCAACCAGGTTGACTACCACCCACCCGCTAGCGCCCCTTCCTCTATCCCATTTGGGGGTTAGGACGGCATTCCAGTCCCCAACTAAGATTAAGCCGTGTTGAATGCACCATGAAGGCTCCAACAGCCGAAAGAAAGAGCACGCTCACCTGGGACATTGGGCGCATAAACCGCAATCAGCCGGAACGATTTGCTTTTCACTGCAATATCTGCCACGATCAGCCGGCCCTCGGCACCGACATGGACAAGGTCGATCCTCGCGTCCAGGGTACGCTTGACCAGCAAAGAAACACCTCTGGCATGCCGGCTCCCATGCTGAATAGACGACATAGTCGTTAGACAGCACACACGAGTCGACTTTCGCAAACAAAGTAGCTCCTGGATCGGGTTGGCGATCCACGCCGAACGACAAGAGGTCACGAAGGCTATATGAGCCGCCTTACCCCGATCCCTCAGGCCATTCGCATTTAAGCTGGCTATCTTACGACATGATTTAGCGTTCTGAAAAGGAAAACAACAAAAACATGCAACAAAAATACTAGTCACATACGGGACGGAAATCCCTAGCAGATAGGACCCCGACGGACTGTCCTAGGGAACCCGTTCCTACATCGGGACGTAATCCGTCCGTCTAGGACAATGCCGCCAACGTCCGTGGGGTATGTTAGTTTCACTACCCTATAGAGACTGGGGTGGAGTAAAACAGGGACCTCCCTGAACAATTTTTTCCATTTTTTTGAGTTCAGGTGTGTTGTGCTGAACCATGGTAACTTTGCAAAAATGTCTTTGCTTCTGTGGATGTGATCCCAGACCCTCAGGTTGCCACCGGTGTTCCTCACCAGGTGATGACACCTGGGGCCTGGGGAAAGTTTCTTAGGATCTTCAACTGGTTTGCCCTCCACTGAAGTCAGCTTCAGCAGGGGCTTTAAGAGTTTTTCGCCTCTCTGGAGATGACCACTCAGAGGCAACGTCCTCACTCACTTTAAGGAGTGCTTCCTTTGGGGCAGGGCTTTTTCTTTTTTGCCTGAGAGGGAGTGGACAGAGGAGGAGGGGAGGGAGTGGGGGTTAAAGTACATGATTTCAGGGGTCAGTTTAAAGACTGGGGACTGGGAGGCTTTTTATAAGATGAAGGAAGACTTCTTACCTTTAGTGCATAAGTCTGTTTAACCGGAGACACTGGTAGAGAGCTGCATTTTTTCGGCTCGCGGCCTCCTTTCGTTGCTCCGGCTCCTTCTCCTGGCCTTTGTGTTGTTGTGCCGCTCCTCTGCCTCTTCCTCTCTCCCACGTTTCAGGGAGGGTGTCCTTTGTACTTCCATTTGCTGGGGGAAGGACTTCTGGTTTCCTCGTTTGGGAGGAGACACTCTTGGTTTTGCCGGCGCCTTCGCCGGGGACTCCTTAGGTTTGGTAGGAGTCGACAGCCCCACCGGGGGGTCTGCTTTGGCAGGCGTCTTGATATGTGGCGGCACATTGTCCGGGGAAGGTTTTTTGGCTTTCTTCCTTGGCCACCACCTGCCATTCGCCGTTCTTGTTGGTCACGGGAGACTGCGTAGGTTGTGCTTGTTTTCCGCCATCCTTCTCCCGCGCCGCTGGTTGCTGCTTGACCGGTTGGGCTGGTTGGGCCTTTAGGGCCGACTTGGTTGGGTACGCTGCCACGTGCTCCGCCGACCTGCAGACCCAACAGCACGGCTTCCCTGCCTTCTACGATGACGAAGATGGCGCGACCCCTGCAGGTGAGGATGTTGGGGATCTTTGCATGTTTTCCTTGTCCAGGGTCACCTGCAGGGTCATGTCTCCCGTGAGGAATCCTGCTTTCGACCGCAGCGAGGAGACTTCGGCCACCCTTCCATATTGCACGAAGAAGGCGCCGACGTGATCTTCATCAATGTCCATGGGGACGCCGTGCAGCGTGATTTTCACCTTCTTCGTGCCCATGTACTCCGTGGAACCGGAGCGTTTGGTTTCCAGAACCACGCCGATTAAGTTCTTGGCTTTATCGGCGGAGCCGAGCAGGACGTCCCACGTGGTGTTGCTTCTCCTCGCTACGGCCCTGGCTCTGATCTTCAGTGTCTGCAGTCCCTCCTCGAACGTATCCCTGGGGACGCCGATCAGTTTTTGGTCTTCAGGTCCTTGGTGATCAGGGTGATGACCGCCTCGATCTGCGCCAAGTGGTCCGGCTTCGGGAGACGAGCTCCGTCCTCTGATGTCCGCGTAATCCTTTTGGATGGACTGGTAATAGTCCTCGTCCTTACGCGTGATCTTCTTGCCTCCTTTCCACCCAGAGGTCGAGGCGGGGACGCTGGTGTTGCTGCTGCTGCTGCTGCTGCTGCTGTCCGTGCCGGTGGGGGTGTTGTTGTTGCAGTTGCTGCCGGTCTGGACGCTGCTGCAGATCCGGTCGCTGGAGCAGGTTTGGCTGCTGCTGCTGCCATCGCTTCATTGCTGGTGCCGGTGCAGTCGCCGCTGCTGGATTGGTCGCCGCTGCAGGTGCAGTCGCTGCTGGATTGGTCGCTGCTGCAGGTGCAGTCGCCGCTGCTGG
This sequence comes from Ascarosepion bandense, assembly GCA_037127315.1. Lineage (NCBI taxonomy): Eukaryota > Metazoa > Mollusca > Cephalopoda > Sepiida > Sepiidae > Ascarosepion > Ascarosepion bandense. The sequence continues at coordinate 21,365 of JBBBDQ010010553.1, forward strand.
GGTGGTCGCTGCCGCAGGTGCAGTCGCTGCCGCTGGTCTGGTCGCTGCTGCAGGTGCAGTCGCCGCTGCTGGGGTGGTCTCTGCCGCAGGTGCAGTCGCCGCTGGTCCGGTCGCTGCCGATAGCCGTGCCGCCGCCGCCTGCTGGTGTGGGGAGCCGAACAGCATGCTCTCCCACCCGGTCATGGTGCGGGCTATGACGTCGTCGTCGTCTGCGTCACACAGTTGCCAGTCTCCCACCGACGCCGTGGTGGGAGTGCCGACTTCCCCGGTCCTTCTGTGGCCATGCCACAAAAGTGACCGATCACCGGACAACTTCTTTCCGGTGTTTCTGCGTTTTCAAAGAAACCGCTACTTTACGCTGGCCCGAGCAATGAACTCGGGCTGAAATCAGTTGTCCAAGAGACAAAGTGCGAGCAGATATCACTGCGGAACAACTACTCCACTAGGCTCTTCTCAACGAACAGGGGGAAGTGGCTAGGCCGTGGCCATGCCACGAGGTGGACAACTGCTTCCCGGTGTTTCGCGTTCCGAAGAACACATGCTGGCCCGAGCAATAAACTCGGGCTGGAACAGTTGCCCAAGACACAAAGCAATGGCAAATATCACTGCGGAACAAATGCTACGCTTTGATCTTATTACAAAAAACAACAAAATCCCGTGGGGAATGGTTGGTTTTATTTATTCATTTTTACATGAATTATGGCACAAGGCCGAAAGGTGGGAGGGGAACAAACTTGGGGTGGTCTTCAGTTACTATATCCTATACCCCTAGCTAACGGGATTCACACGACCCATACATACGTTACAATGATTCTCATTCACCATAAGAATTTGTCCATCAACACTCGTACTTATCTAGCACCAAAATATCGCAAAAACATACCGGGGACCTACAAAAACGCCCCAAATGTACATAAAAATTTACAGGATTATTTACAAAAATAGATTTAAAAATTTGTACATAAAAATTTGTGACTATTTACAATTATAGTACAAAAATAGATTTTAACATTTGTACATGAGATGATATGATGGGGAGGGGGTATGAAGAAACAAAAATCCCCAAAACAAAAACAATTTCAAATTTCAATACTATACAAAAAATGTTAAAAGACCCAAACACACCCTCGTAATTAAAGAGGCCACCGTATTCTGCCTGTAGAGACAAAATCAAGCCGCTCTCTTTCTAAGGGAATGGAGAAGCTGGGTACAAAAATAAATTGGACTGGAGAATATGCATATGGCTGACCCAGCCGAGAATAAAACGGGGCAAAATAACAATGGTCAGTGGGAATCTCGAACTGGATCATAACAAAAGCAATGGAGCTGGAACAGGCGACAAATACATTCACTCACATTAACTAGGTATACAAAAGAAAGCCAACCTAACCGCGGGAGGGGTTCCAGAGGAATCCACCCCGATGTGACTTTGGCAGAACTAAAAAGAAAATCAAGGCTAGCCCAATACACGTGAACCGCTCGCTGCATATATCCACCTTGCTAAAGTCTGTCGGGTGCGCAGCTGTTTCCGTTCAAGTTCTAATCTTCATTTTGAGCTGGTGCTCAAAATATCGGATTAGATCCCGATCCGAAAGACGACCTCCCGCAAGACTTCCTCCAGACGCGTCATCCAAATCACCATTCTAGCCGTGGCCAGTAGCGACAGAAACACCATCCGCTTCACACCAGAGTACGGGGCGACACATTGTCCACAGCGTATGCGCGATCAATGAGCACAAGCTCCCGCGGCGAGATACGAGCAGTCAACCTGCCGACACGCGCCCACAACGGGCGAACGCGCGAACAATGGAAGAAGGCGTGCGCCGACGTCTCCTTGATTCCAAGGTTGCAACGTTCACAATCTGGCAAATCCGCCAGGCCCATTGCGAAACGCTTGTCATTGAGCGACAAACCATCTGAGCCAATCGCCAGGTCAGAGAGAACCTCCAGAGTTGCTGAGCCAATCCGCACCTCTGGCGTGCCCAAGACCAATGAGAGCGGCATCACCCTCGACATGCCGAGCTTACTCCACAGCTTATCCTTCACGGCACCCTCCACTAATCCCTGATAGAAGAGTTTCTCAGGCTGTGAAAGGTCACCGGACCGTGGAATGGCCTGTAAGGCCGCCAGACATTCGAGCAGGAATTTCGGTCGCACCCAAGGGCCTGACGCAGGTCAGCCATAGGGTCGGGGGAGCGATGGTAAGGCAAGGGAACATGTCCCCCACCACTCCCCGCAAGCAACCGATCTTCCTCCAACGCGCGCCTGAGAAATGCCAACCTCGAAGCGAGCACGTGCCCTCAAGTGTGGCATCCCCAGACCCCCTTGACACACGGACGGAGGTAACAGACTCCTTTGTCGACCATGTGCTTGCGTCCTCTCCACAGGCAGGAGAATAGCAAACGCTCGAGCGCCTTCTCATGATCGCTGCTCAAAGGGAAGTATCGACAGCCGGTAAAGGATCATGGGGAAAGAGGCATGTGTTGCACACCTCCGCCAAGCCCTTCACGGAGAGACCCCGTCGACGCCAAACCTTGACCGACGCGCCGACCTTTGCCAGTACTTCAGACCAAAGTTTTTCTCCAACTGTAAGTCCGGACCGAACCTCAAACTCGAGGAGCTTGACCGGCCCGTCCGTCCAGTCGAAGGGCCCCGGGAGGGAACACTCCCTTCCGCGCCTAACCGCAAGCCGGAAGACTTAACGCAGCGAATTTTGCCCCGGTCACCTTCTCGTACCGTACAAGCGCCTGCTGTACCGCCTGGCGGTCCCGCGGGTGACAAAGGTCGTTACGTCATCGGCGTACGCGGAAACCCCGGCTCGAGCTCCGCCAGGGACTGCGATTCCACGTAGGACCGACCGCCTGCTGTCTCGTCCCTTAGCCGGCGAAGGAGGGGGCTCCAACGCCAGACGTAAAGGAGAGAAGACAGTGGACAACCCTGTCGGACCGACTTAGACAGCGCGAAAGCGCCTGACAAGCCCCCGTTCACCCGTACCACAGCCTTGGGGGAGCGACAGCGAGAAGCGGCTGTCGGGTTTGAATCCGGCGGCCTGCAGGACAGCAGCCAGGTAGCCATGGTCAATCCTACTGGGGGCTGCTCTGGACTGATCCAATCGATCAGCGCGGCCTCATCGTCGTCTTCACACCCTCTACGACCGCGAAATCAAGTGCAGGTTGCTCTGAATTGTTCGTCCCTTCACAGAACAAGTCTGATCCGGTCCCAACAGAGACTCGGCAAATCTGCTAGCTGCAAGTTACTCCCGTCAGGATCTTGGCTAAAATCTTTAACTCTGTGTTTAGCAGAGTTATGGGCCTGTAATCATCTAGTTCCCTCCCAACCTTTCTTGCCTTTTTCAACAGCGTGATCACGCCCTGGTGATCCCGACCGGGGATGGACCCCTGCTGAAACCAGTGGTTGAACACGACAGCCAAGAGCGGACAAAGGTGCGACATCCTCAAGTACATTTTGCAGGGCAAACCATCCAAGCCTGGCGACTTGCCTCTGCCGACCTTCTTCAAAGCCACGGATTTCCCGTCCTCCGTAATCTCCCCCGCAGCTAGTTTCCAGCCGGCAAAAGCCGGGGAAAGTCAGCCAAATAGCTGCGAAACTCCTCGTCACGGAGTCCAGGCTCCTTGGTAAATCGGTGTTTCCGAAATGCTGCCGGAACGCCTCGCACATGTCGTTGGTGGACCCTAGGAGATGTCCCTCCGGGTCGCGTACCTCTCGAATGTACCGGTCGCCGGCCTGGCGAATTCCTTCTTGCGCAGTTCTGCGCCCATGTTCACAGCTTCGGAAGACATTCGCTTAACTTAGCTCTAATTACTCGACCCGCATGTAGCGCGCCCGCTAGTCGAGCGCTCCAGGGCCTCCTGGCTAAGGCTACATCTCTTAGGGGGATCCCCCCTCCAGCCTCCGCCCGGGTGAAATTAGCACTAAGTGTCTTCGCTCTCCGCAGCCTTATCTAGGTTGAGAGCCGCTGGCTATATTTGGTGGCGAAAGACCCAATGGTGTCCTTAAGGTTAACCCACCACCTACTCCCAATGACTCGCCCAGTTAATTCCCGCTGAACTAGTTTTGTCAGCTGGTCACGAAAGTCCCGTCTGTCCAATAAGGACTGATTGAACTTCCAATAACCAGCCAACCTAGGCCTAAAGTTCATCACGACCTGCACAAACGAGTTTGTGGTCCGAGTAGCTCAGCTAGTGGAACGTTGGACATTCTAAGAAGTCTATGTCGGCTTCTCTGACTACCATCCTATCCAGGTACGCGGATACCCGGGTAGAAGGCCAACTATGCGTCCATTCACATGCTCCCATCCGGATGATCGACCCGTATCTATCGACGAGACCAAATTCGCCGATCAGATCAACCAGGCTATTGATCACCACTCCACCCGCTAGCGCCCCTTCCTCTATCCCATTTGGGGGTTAGGACGGCATTCCAGTCCCCAACTAAGATTAGCCGTGTTGAATGCACCGCCACAAGCTCCAACAGCCGAAAGAAAGAGACACGCTCACCTGGGACATTGGGCGCATAAACCGCAATCAGCCGGAACGATTCTGCTTTTTCACTGCAATATCTGCCACGACCGAGTCGTGGCCCTCGGCACCGACATGGACAAGGTCGATCCTCGCATCCAGGGTACGCTTGACCAGCAAAGAAACACCTCTGGCATGCCGGCTCCCATATGCTGAATAGACGACATAGTCGTTAGGACAGCACACGAGTCGACTTCGCAAACAAAGTGAGTCTCTTGGATCGCGGCCACATCCACGCCGAACGACAAGAGGTCATGTCACAGGCGAGCAGCCTTACCCCGATCCCTCAGGCCATTCGCATTTATGCTGGCTATCTTAATAGACATGATTTAGTTCTGAAAAGGAAACAAAAACAACAAAAACATGCAACAAGA
>JBBBDQ010010564.1:0-13834 GCA_037127315.1 Ascarosepion bandense
TCCATCCCCCGTTCAGGTTGTCGGATGAGGCTGCAATATTTGGCCATATTTCTTTAAATGGAACGCCAGGTGTTCACCGGCAACCGCAGGAGAACACTGCATATACTGCTACCGTGGTCCTCCTTCGGCCTTCATATATTGGTCTGATTATTGGGTCGTTAGTGATCAATTCCTTGCTCACTACTTCCAAGCAATCTTCAGGTGAGGGTAGCAGTACGTCCACGTGAGAAAACTGGTCCTCTTATAACTCTTTGGGGGCTTAACCCCTAGGGACACCAGTGTTCGAATCACTGTGTCTTTCATGGAGCAACAAATTTGCGCGCTTGTCCACCACGAAGACCGACACCATTCTTTTTTCAAACTTTTGTAATTCCTGGGGGTTTTCCAAAAGTCCGTCATCTTTCAAAAGATGATCGAAACCTTTAGCCTCTCCAGAAACTCCGCAATGTTTATAATACAACTCGATTGGGGACTTCCAACAACAGGGCGATTCCCCGGCCTCTGCGCAGCATCCTTCGTATTGTCATTCTTATTCTTCCAGGTACTTGAAGTCTTCTGGCCTTTCTCGGCCACCATATTCTTGGTCACATTTTCCGGAAGAGGGGATAAGCTTCCTCATCTTTATCCGGCGGGCCCTTAAAAAGGCGGCTCAAAATTCAGTTTCTTTTTAAACGACCGACCTGAGTCGGCCATTTTTTCAATTCCAAATCACCAGGAAACAATTATATTTTTCTCCTCCGTAACTAAATAGGGGAATGGGGAGGGAAAGGGGAGATGGAGGGGGGGTTTATACAAAATTAACCTTACGAACAATAAAGACAAACGGCAAATCAAAGCAAACAGATTGGCCTTTAGCGGCCAAAATATAATAACAATATCCTTTTTTTAAAAAGGAAATTAACCTCTTGAAGGTTATAAAACAATAATAAACTTATTACAATAAAATACGAAGAATTTAAAATATGTAACAGAAATAGGACACGCAAAGAGTTGCCTAAAGGCTACCATAATGGGGAGGAGCTGAAAAGGCAAAAGGAGGAAAACAAACAGTTAAATGATCGGTTTCTGGTCAACAAATAAAAATAAAAGATACTATTAACAAATTTTTTTTTTTTTTTTTTTTTTTTTTTTTTTTTTTTAAATAAAAATAAATCTGGCACTTAAGAAGACCAACTGAAAAAATGAAAACGAAATAAAAAAGGAAACGGCCGACCTAAACAAAAACAAATATGGCCGCCAAAAAATACGAAAATAAAACACAAAAAACTAGAACAAATAAAAATAAAACAACAAAAGAAAACGAAAAATAAAATAAAAATAAACTTATCGGCACAAAGGGTCTCTTGTGTACAAAATTCAGTCAAATAAAAATATTTTCAACAAAAAGTCCAAGCTAAAACAAAGCAGACCGAGCAGTCGTAAAATGACAAAAACCACGTCCAACAACAACTACACTGCAATTATTATTTTGTAAAAATTTACAAAAAATGCGGCACAAGGCCAAAATTGTGGGGATGGGGAAGGCTGGTCTTCATCTGTCTTATAATAACTTAGCTAGACTCACTCACATTTAAACAGACAGTATAATATCCCTTACACCAAAACATCACAATCTTACGTACCATTCTTACTACAAACACCTGTGCCTCCAATACACTCTATGAAAGTCTAACTAAACCCATATGTACAATTTTGTCTGTGGGGGAGTGGGGAAATAACACTTAATATTGCAAACCCCAATGATTTTATACAACAGACAATGTATACAAAAACTAAACAAAATTGATGTTAGTATTAAACCCCCCACAATCTCTATCCGTGACAGAAGCATCGTTAGCTGGGCGAAATTTTAGCGGGACAGCAGTCAAACAGTCATACACACAACCACGCACACACACAAACACAATAACAATTACGAAATAAACACACTCGAAACAGATGCCCGCCTCTACCAGGGGAACTGTTATCTCTAATCACCTAAAAAAAGTGGGGAAGGGCTGGGGAATTAAACCAAAAAAGAGAGAGCTACAAAAAAATAAAAGTGGGGCCAATGCCCATGCATCACCCTATTCGTTTATTATCATTAAAACATAAAAAGACAAATTAACTAAACTATCCTGCTTTCGGGAGGGTTGAAAATGTTTAGCCCAGGATCCCCAATATCCTGATGCCTAACCGTCATCAAAATGCCACTCCAAATCAGCTCCTTTCACTCGACAGATTCGCGCAAGATTTACCCACCTTTTGCCAAATTCCGATGGAGGGAGTCAATACTTTTCCTAAAATGTAATTTTTGACTTTAAGCTGATGCTTAAAAAACAAAATCAGTGGGAAGAGGAAAACTACTCGTCCCCATAAAGACCCATCCTGTCGCGTCGTCCAAATCACGACTCGCATAACACCCAGTAAGCATACGAACACATAATGCTCAGCCCTAGTCAACGACGGCACCACATTGCTACAAACAGAAGCGACTTCCGGAACAAGAACTTTGCAAGCATGCGAACCATGAAGTCTTCAAGCCACTTACACAACGGTACTACGACACTGCAATGAAAGAAGGCGTGAGACGAAGTCTCGACCACCGACCGCAGCGAACGCAGTTTGGCGAAACAACCAAACCCACTTCTTTAAGCTTCTTGCCGACCCAGACAGCCTTTGTATCACCAGCTGGAGCTGAGGATGCTTCATTGTTTTGTGAGCCGGTAGCCAGGGCGCCAAGGCCATATGGAGCGCGCCTCCTGCTTCGTCAAACCGAGCTCAAATCCCAATCAGATCATCACGAACGGCCCCCTCACTAGCGCCGCCGATATAATGCCCGAAGGGCCAGCGCCTGGACGCCAGAGACCGCATCTGTCGCCCGTAAGAGAAAACTGAGTGCTCCGGCATTCACGATAGAAGGAGCATTCGCCTCGAGGTAAACGGCCGGCCTCTTCCTCGCACGAATGCACACTTCTTAGGGATGAGGAAGCTTTGGAGCATCTTCCTTCCAGAATTCACCATTCTCCGCCACTTGCGAACACATTCGGTCTAGGAAGGCAATGCGAAGCGTATGTTGACGAATCTCAACGCTTAGTGAACGCCCTCGAAGGATGGGCTACAGATCTCGCGACACACCTTAGGAGCCTTGCCTTCCCCAGAGGAGTACAAGACGCAAGCCCGTGTCGGTAATGGCACACGGAGTGGGCACAGAGAGTCGGTAAAGGAGAATCGGGTGATGTGTGAAACACATACTTCCGCCCTCCTTTAGGGGCTTCCTCCGGGGCTCACAGACGAACTGCAGCCTCTGCCTTCTCTTGTACCTCCGACCAATTCATTTCCAACTGGGAGATCGGACCAGACGGGCCGCCGAGAATCTTGACGCGGCCCGTCCGTCCAGTGGAAAGGCCAGGAAGAGAAACTCCCTTCCACGCCCAACCGCAAGCCAACAGACTTATCGCGGTTGATCTTGGCCACTGTCACCGTCTCATACCCTCTGATTTCCTTGCTGACTTCGTCAATCTCGGCTCTGCTCGACACAAGAGCCGAAACGTCGTCAGCATAGGCAGAATACCTGGCCCGAGGTGGTAGCACCGGGTAGTAATCACCGAAGGACCAGTTCGCCTTTAACTTACGAAGGGCTCAACGCAAGAACGTAGAGCAAAGGCGAGAGCGGACAACCTTGACGAATAGGCAGTCAATAGAAAGGTTCCGATCGTACTCCATTCACTTCCACCAGCGCACCGGGGGACGCGTACAGAAGTCCCGGATCCAGGAGCGAAAATTGGGCCCGAAACCGGCAGCGGAAGGTAGACTCAAACGATGGTCAACCCTATCGAACGCCTTGGACTGATCTAAATTGATCAGCGCGGCTTCACGTGTCGACTTTCTCAAAGATCAAGCGTACCAAATGAAGGTTGTCCTGAATAGTCCTATTCACAGCACAAGGCCTGCTCGGGGCCAATCAGACTAGAGAGGACAGCCTGCAAACGGCTGGCCAAGATCTTGGCTAAAATCTTCAACTCTGTATTTAACATCGTCAAAGGCTGAAGTTATCTATCGAATCCCACCGTCCTTGCTTTTGCGCAGCAGCCAGTCACACCCCTGGTGAAGCGTTGGGGTATAGACCCCTGCCTCATCCAGTTGTTGAAAATCAGTGCCAGCAAGGGTAAGAACGAGGCGACTGCCCTCAAGTACAGTTCGTAAGGAAGACCATCTAATCCCGGAGACTTGTCCCGGCCAACCAGCTTGAGCGCCTCCCAAATCTCAGCCTCTGTAACGGGACCTCATGCCCAACCGCTTCAGCCGCCTCCGAGGCGGGGGAAGTCGGCCAAGCATCGACATCCGGGCAGGCAGTGCTCAGACCGGGCTCCCTGGTAAGAAACAGATCACAAGCCAATTGCGAAAACCTCCAACTATGCCCGCGTTTGTAATGCGGTTCTCCCATCCGGCAATGTGACGCTTGCGATATGCCTTTTGCTAGCATTTCTCAATTCCTCTGCACGCAGATGCAAGCCATGTTCGGTGCCTCGGGCATTCTCTTTAACCTAGCCCTAACTACCAGAGCTTGGTCCTTCTTGATAAGCAAGGCCTGCTCCGCCCTAACTAAGGCTACGTCCCCACTAACACGGGATTTGATAGCCCGATCAACCACAGCTTCTACTGCGTTTGTGCTGCTAATCTTTCTAAATTGAGTCGATTATTATATTCAGCAGCAAACGATCTAATATTGATTTCAAGGATCCCCACCACTTATTCCCAACCACAGCCCCCGTCAATTCCCGCTTTATCGTTAGTTTCAACTGGTCCTGGAAATCTTGCTCTTCAAACAATGAACAGTTCAATTTTGTAACCAGCCAATTTTAACTTAGGCTTATCTAAGTTTACGCGAACCCGGACGAGCCTATGATCCGAGTAAACTATCGAATGAAAACTTGGACAACCCAAGAGCCCTACATCGACTCTCACTAAGACTCGGTCGACGAAGCTAGCACGCACCACCGTAGCCGAGCTGCCCCTATTAGTCCAAGTCCATACTATATCCCGGGGGTGTTCATTTCGTACTTATCGACAAGATCGAACCTGTCGATAAAGTCCCGAAATGCTTCTACATCCGGGTTGTTAGTACCCGACCTTTTCCCCTATGCGATCTATATCAGTCAAGGACGGCATTCCAATCGCCCGCTAAAACTACCCGACGAGATGTCGTCAAAAACGGCTCGATCTGCCGAAACAAAGCAGGACGCTCCGCATGGACATTGGGCGCATAAACCCCAATGAGACGAAGAGACTTATCCTTTATAGTAACATCCAGCACACAAAGTCTGCCTGCCGGATCTGCGAAGACATGGGTACACGCCGCATTCAAGGACTTGCTCACTAGCCAGGAAACACCTCTCGAGCGTCCATCAAAACATGCTGAATAGAGGGCGAACCTCCTAGACAGTATATCCTCATGATCGCGAGTTGAAAACCGGGTCTCCTGTATACAACATACATTCACACCGAGGCGCTGAAGATCACGGCTGAGACACGCCCTGCGTGACTCTGATCTCAGGCCCCGGCCATTTATGCTAGCTAACCAGAGAGCCATTATCAGTCCGATTAGGCTGAGGCACTGTACCAAACATCTCAGGGGACAGGATACTGACGGCCTGTCCCATTGAGCCCTTGGGCTCATCTCAGTCTTGATAGTGCCATCATTGGACAGGCCACCAATATCCAGGGGGAAATGTTAATTTTAAAGCTCTGTAAAGGGAAGTAGTAAAAATAGGGGTCCTCCCCAGAACAAAACTGATCCAAATTCCTCTGGTCATCGTTTGTGAAGTACACAATTGGAGGGCTCATCGGGATGGAGTCATTGGCCTCTCCAAGCATACTCCATACCTGGCTCGACCCCACCAGATCTCACCACTGTCAAAAGTCTTTTGGCCTCTGAAAGTTAAGTGGATCTTCAACATCTTTGTTTTTGATGCATTTACATTTCCACAATGTTTTGACCTTTTTACATTGATTAATAGCCTTTTGGGCAGGGGGGGCCCGAGACACGGCAAACATCCTGCCCCACATTAAAAAAGGAGGCTTTTTTTTCTTTTTTTTTTCTTTGCCGCTTATTGTGTCCGGGCTTCTTTGCCTCTTAAATGAATTTTTAAGCGGGGATTGAGAAGGAGTCGGTGTTGGCGTGGGGGTAGCAGATACACTTGGGGAAGAAAGGGTAGAACTAGCTGGGGATAAACCATGAGAAGGGACTGGAGAAGGGACAGGAGAAGGGGCTGAAGGGACTGGTGATGGTTTTTTAAATATGGTCATTTTGGAAGGTGTGGGTCAAGTGATTTTGTCATGGGAGGAGGTACCATAATTTTTTGTGAAGGAGAAGTTGGGGCAGACACTGACGCTGCTGATGATTTCTTCGTTTTACTTGAATCGAGAGCTTTTTTGAGCTCTCTCAGTTTTTTGATTTTATCCCAGCTGGGCTCCGCCTGTTTTTGGATTTCCGTTAAAGGAGCATCTTGGTGAACTGCCGGGACATCGCCCTTACTGCTGACAGAGGGAGTGGGACTGTTGGTGTCATCCCTAGTGGCCTCAGGGGACTGAGGTCCCGCTGCTCGGCTCTTCCCTTTGCCTCTAGTAACGACACGCCATTCTCCGTCGTCTTTGTCCTTAACCACACCAGTGGCAGGCTTCAGAGTTTGAGAGGATGGGGGCCGAGACCCATCCGGGGTTTTTAAGTCCCCGGACCGTGCCGCTACTAGGCCCGTTACAGGCGTTGCGGAACTACAATTTTCAGGCTTAGGGGTATTTTGGTCGCCAGCGGCCGGAGCACCAGAGGCCTTCTTCTCTGGGCAGAAGGAGGACAGGCCAATCTGCCCACACTTCAGCAAGATGGTTTCGCGCCCGGTCACTACGACCGGCATTTTCCGGCCGCAGTAGTCCAAGCAGTTGGGGACGGACTCGAAGGCATCTTGATCCATCAATATATCGAAGCATCCATCCCCGTTCAGGTTGTCGGATGAGGCTGCCAATATTTGGCCTCTTTTCTTTAAATAGGACGCCAGATGTTCACCGGCAACCTGAGGAGGAACCTCATATACTGCTACCGTGGTCCTCCTTCGGCCTTCATATATTGTCCTGATTATTAGGTCGTTAGTGATCAATTCCTTGCTCACTACTTCCAAGCAATCTTCAGGTGAGGGTAGCAGTACGTCCACGTGAGAAAACCCGGTCCTCTTATAACTCTTTGGGGCTTAACCCTAGGGACACCAGTGTTCGAATCACTGTGTCTTTCGTGGAGCGACAAATTTTGCGCGTACGCTTGTCCACCGCGAAGACCGACACCATTCTTTTTTCAAACTTTTGTAATTCTGGGGTTTTCCAAAGTCCGTCATCTTTTCAAAGATGATCGAAGCCTTCAACCCTCTCCAGAAACTCCGCAATGTTTATAATGCAACTCGGTGGGGACTTCCAACAACAGGGCGATTCCCCCGGCCTCAGCATCCTTCACGTATTGTCATTCTTATTCTTTTCGGTACTTGAAGTCTTCTGGCCTTTCTCGGCCACCATATTCTTGGTCACATTTTTCGGAAGAGGGGGATAAGCTTCCTCATCTTTATCCGGCGGGCCCTTAAAAGGCGGCTCAAAATTCGGTTTCTTTTAAACGACCGACCTGAGTCGGCCATTTTCAATTCCAAATCACCAGGAAACAATTATGTTTTTTCTCCTCCGTAACTAAATAGGGGAATGGGGAGGGGGAAAAAGGGGGGAATGGAGGGGGTTTATACAAATTAACCTTGCAGACAATAAAGACAGAGCAGCAAACAAATCAAAGCAAACAGATTGGCCTTTAGCGGCCAAAATATAATAACAATATCCTTTTTTTTTAAAAATTAACCTCTTGAGAGGTTTAACAAACAACAATAAACTTATTACAATAAAGAATACAAAAGAATTTAAAATATGTAACAGAAATAGGACACGCAAGGAGTTGCTAAAGGCTACCTTCGCAAACGGGGAGGGGCTGAAAAGGCAAAGGAGGAAAACAAACAGTTAAATGATCGGTTCTGGTCAACAAATAAAAATAAAAGATACTATTAACAAATTTTTTTTTTTTTTTTTTTTTAAATAAAAATAAATCTGGCACTTAAGACCAAATGAAAAATGAAAGAGAAAATAAAAAGAAAAACGGCCGACCTAAACGAAAACAAATATGGCCGCCAAAAAAATACGAAAATAAAACACAAAAAGTAAGAACAAATAAAAATAAAACAACAAAGAAAGAAAACGAAAAATAAAATAAAAATAAACTTATCGGCACAAGAAAAGGTCTCTTGTGTACAAAATTCAGTCCAAATAAAAATATTTTCAACAAAAAGTCAAGCTGAAACAAAGCAGAGGTCAGAGCAATCGTAAAATGACAAAAACCACGTCCAACAACAACTACACTGCAATTATTTATTTTTGTAAAAATTTACAAAAATGCGGCACAAGGCCAAAATTGTGGGGATGGGGAAGGCTGGTCTTCATCTGTCTTACATTAACTTAGCTAGACTCCTCACTGACCCAAGCAGACAGTATAATATCCCTTGCACCAAAACATCACAATCTTACGTACCATTCTTGCTACGAGCACCACAATGCCTCAATACACTCTATGAAGATCTAACTAAACCCATATGTACAATTTGTCTGTGGGGGGGTAAGGAAATAACGCAAAAAATTGCAAACCCCAATGATTTTTTAATACAACGAATGAAAATATATACAAAAACTAAACAAAATTGATGTTAGTATTAAACCCCCCACAATCTCTATCCGTGACAGAAACATCAGTTAGCTGGGCGAAATTTTAGCGGGGCTGGCAGATCTCAAACAGTCATACACACAACCACGCACACACACAAACACAATAACAAATACGAAAATAAACACACTCGAAACGAAAGATGCCCCGCCTCTACCAGGGAACTGTTATCTCTAATCACCTAAAAAGTGGGGAAGGGCTGGAATTAAACCAAAAGAGAGGGCACAAAAAAAAATAAAAAGTGGGGCCAATGCCCATGCATACCTAGCTAAGTTTAACCATCATTAAAACATAAAAAGACAAATTAACTAAACTATCCTACTTTCGGGAGGGGTTGAAAATGTTTAGTCAGGATCCCCAATATCCTGATGCCTAACCGTCATCAAAATGCCACTCCAAATCAGCTCCTTTCCTCGACAGATTCGCGCAAGATTTACCCACCTTTTGCCAAATTCTGATGGAGGGAGTCGTCGCCTTTCCGTCTAATTTTGACTTTAAGCTGATGCTTAAAAAAACAAAATCAGTTGGGAAGAGGAAAGCTTCTCGTCCCCATAGAATTCCTTCTGTCGCGTCGTCCAAATCACGACTCGCATAACACCCAGTAAGCATACGAACACATAATGCTCAGCCCTAGTCAACGACGGCACTACATTGCTACAAACAGAAGCGACTTCCAGGACAAAGAACTTTCCACGCAGCATGCGAATATGAAGTCTTCAAGCCACTTACACAACGGTACTACTTTGACACTGCAATGAAAGAAGGCGTGAGACAAAGTCTCGACCACCGACCCACCGCAGCGAACGCAGTTTGGCGAAACAACCAAACCCGCTGCTTTAAGCTTCTTGCCGACCCAGACAACCTTTCGTATCACCAGCCAGGTGAGGGATGCCTCGTTGTTTGTGAGGCATTTCAACCCGGGCGCCCAAGGCCATATGGAGCGCGCCTCCTGCTTCGTCAAACCGAGCTCGTCAATCAGATCATCCCGAACGGCCCCCTCACTAGCACCCGATATAATGCCCGAAGGGACAACGCCTGGACGCCAGAGAGGCCATCTGTCGCCCGTAAGAGAAAACTGAGTGCTCGCCGGCATTCACGATGAAGGACATTCGCCTCGAGGTAAACGGCCGGCCTCTTCCTCGCACGAATGCACACTTCTTAGGGATGGGAAGCTTTTGCGGGGCATCTTCCCTTCAGAATTCACCATTCTCATCCACTTGCAGACACATTCGGTCTAGGAAGGCAATGCGAAGCGTATGTTGACGAATCTCAACGCTTGGCATTCCCAGACCGCCCTCAGAAGGATGGAGGCTACGAATGCTCGCGACACACCTTAGGAGCCTTGCCTTCTCCCCAGAGGGAAGAGTACAAGACCCTGACTAATGTCATTAATATGGCACACGGGAGTGGAAGCACAGAGAGTCGGTAAGGAGAATCGGGTAGATGTGTGAAACACATACTTCCGCCCTCCCCTTTAAGGAAAGCTTCCTCAGAGACCACAGACGAACTGCAGCCTCTGCCTTCTCTTGTACCTCCCGACCAATTCATTTCCAACTGGAGATCAGGACCGAACCAGACGCCGAGAATCTTGACCGGCCCGTCCGTCCAGTGGAAAGGCCCGGGAAGAGAAACTCCCACGCGCCCAACCGCAAGCCAACAGACTTATCGCGGTTGATCTTGGCCCCTGTCACCGTCTCATACCCTCTGATTTCCTTGCTGACTTCGTCAATCTCGGCTCTGCTCGACACAAGAGCCGAAACGTCGTCAGCATAGGCAGAATACCTGGCCGAGGTGGTAGCACCAGGTAATGTAATCCCGCGAAGGACCGGATTCGCCTTTAACTTGCGAAGGAAAGGCTCCAACGCAAGAACGTAGAGCAAAGGCGAAGGCGGACAACCTTGACGAATAGAGCGAGTCAATAGAAAAGGTTCCGATCGTACTCCATTCACTTCCCACCAGCGCACCGGGGGACGCGTACAGAAGTCGGATCAGGAGCGAAAATTGGGCCCGAAACCGGCAGCGGAAAGGACAGACTCGAGAAAACGATGGTCAACCCTATCGAACGCCTTGGACTGATCTAAATTGATCAGCGCGGCTTCCGTGTCGACTTTCTCAAAGATCAAGCGTACCAAATGAAGGTTGTCCTGAATAGTCCTACCACAGCACAAGTCTGCTCGGGGCCAATCAGACTAGAGAGGACAGCCTGCAAACGGCTGGCTAAGATCTTAGCTAAAATCTTCAACTCTGTATTTAACATCGTCAAAGGCCTGAAGTTATCTATCAGATCCCCACCCGTCCTTGCTTTTGCGCAGCAACTTGATCACACCCCTGGTGAAGCGTTGGGGTATGAGCCCCTGCCTCATCCGGTTATTTGAAAATCAGTGCCAGCAAGGAACAAGAACGGGCGACTGCCTCAAGTACGGTTCGTAAGGAAGACCATCCAATCCCGGAGACTTGTCCCGGCCAACCAGCTTGAGCGCCTCCCAAATCTCAGCCTCTGTAACGGGACCCTCGCAGCCGCTTCAGCCGCCTCGAGGCGGGGAAGTCGGCCAAATAGGCATCGAACTGAGCAGTGCTCAGACCGGGCTCCCTGGTAAACAGATCCTGAAAATAGTCACGAAAAGCCTCAACTATGCCCGCGTTTGTAGTCACGGTTCTCCCATCCGGCAATGTGACGCTTGCGATATGCCTTTTGCTAGCATTTCTCAATTCCTCTGCACGCAATTCTGCGGCCATGTTCGTTGCCTCAGGAGACATTCTCTTTAACCTAGCCCTAACTACCAGAGCTTGGTCCTTCTTGATAAGCAAGGAGGCCTGCTCCGCCAACTAAGGCTACGTCCCCACTAACACGGGATTTGATAGCCCGATCAACTTTGGCTTCTACTGCCGTTTGTGCTGCTAATCTTTCTAAATTGAGTCGACGGCTATATTCAGCAGCAAACGATCTAATATTGGATTTCAAGGATCCCCACCACTTATTCCCAACCACAGCCCCCGTCAATTCCCGCTTTATCGTTAGTTTCAACTGGTCCTGGAAATCTTGCTCTTCAAACAATAGACAGTTCAATTTCAGTAACCAGCCAATTTAATCCTAGGCTTATCTAAGTTTACGCGAACCCGGACGAGCCTATGATCCGAGTAAACTATCGAATGAAAACTTGGACAACCTAAGAGCCCTACGTCGACTCTCCTCACTAAGACTCGGTCGACGAAGCTAACACGCACCGCTGCGTAGCCGAGCTGCCCCTATTAGTCAAGTCATACTATATCAGGGGTGTTCATTTCAGTACTTATCGACAAGATCGAACCTGTCGATAAAGTCCCGAAATGCTTTATCCGGGTTGTTAGTACCCGATCTTTCCCCTATGCGATCTATATCGGGGTCAAAGGGACGGCATTCCAATCGCCCGCTAAAACTACCCGACGAGATGTCGTCAAAAACGGCTCGATCTGCCGAAACAAAGCAGGACGCTCCGCATGGACATTGGGCGCATAAACCCCAATGAGACGAAGAGACTTATCCTTTATAGTAACATCCAGCACACAAAGTCTGCCTGCCGGATCTGCGAAGACATGGGTACACGCCGCATTCAGGACTTGCTCACTAGCCAGGAAACACCTCTCGAGCGTCCATCAAAACATGCTGAATAAGGGCGAACCTCCTAGACAGTATATCCTCATGATCGCGAGTTGAAAACCGGGTCTCTGTATACAACATACATTCACACGAGGCGCTGAAGATCACGGCTGAGACACGCCCTGCGTGACTCTGATCTCAGGCCCCGGCCATTTATGCTAGCTAACCAGAGAGCCATTATCAGTCCGATTAGGGTTGAGGCACTGTACCAAACATCTCAGGGGACAGGATACCGACGGCCCGTCCCATTGAGCCTTGGCCCATCTCAGTCTTGATGGTGCCATCATTGGACAGGCCACCAATATCCAGGGGGAATGTTAATTTTAAAGCTCTGTAAAGGGAAGGGTGAACAAAAGTAGGGGTCCTCCCAGAATAAAACTGATCCAAATTCCTCTGGTCATCGTTTGTGAAGTACACAATTGGAGGGCTCATCGGGATGGAGTCATTGGCCTCTCCAAGCATACTCCATACCTGGCTCGACCCCGCGCAACATACAGATCTCACCACTGTCAAAAGTCTTTTGGCCTCTGGAAAGTTAAGTGGATCTTCAACATCTTTGTTTTTGATGCATTTACATTTCCACAATGTTTGACCTTTTACATTGATTAATGGCCTTTTGGGCAGTGTCCTCGAGACACGGCAAACATCCTGCCCCACATTAAAGAGGAGGCTTTTTTTTCTTTTTTTCTTTGCCGCTTATTGTGTCCGGGCTTCTTTGCCTCTTAAATGAATCTTTAAGCGGGGATTGAGAAGGAGTCGGTGTTGGCGTGGGGGTAGCAGATACACTTGGGGAAGGGTAGAGCTAGCTGGGGATAAACCATGAGAAGGGACTGGAGAAGGGACAGGAGGAGAGGGCTGAAGGGACTGGTGATGGTTTTTTTAAATGGTCATTTTGGAAGGGGTGTGGGTCAAGGATTTTGTCATGGGAGGAGGAGTACCATAATTCTTTGAAGGAGAAGTTGGGGCAGACACTGACGCTGCTGATGATTTCTTCGTTTTACTTGAATCGAGAGCTTTTTTGAGCTCTCTCAGTTTTGCGGTTTATCCCAGCTGGGCTCCGCCTGTTTTTGGATTTCCGTTAAAGGAGCATCTTGGTGAACTGCCGGGACATCGCCCTTACTGCTGACAGAGGGAGTGGGACTGTTGGTGTCATCCCTAGTGGCCTCGAGGGGACTGAGTCCCGCTGCTCGGCTCTTCCTTGCCTCTAGTAACGACACGCCATTCTCCGTCGTCTTTGTCCTTAGCAGCCTGGTGTAAGGCTTCAGAGTTTGAGAGGATGGGGCCGAGACCCATCCGGGGTTTTAAGTCCCCGGACCGTGCCGCTACTAGGCCCAATTTTGGGGCGTTGCGGAACGTTTCAGGCTTAGGGGTATTTTGGTCGCCAGCGGCCGGAGCCTCAAGGCCTTCTTCTCTGGGCAGAA
>JBBBDQ010010590.1:0-17525 GCA_037127315.1 Ascarosepion bandense
CGAAGTTCTCATAACTGATTTTCTAAGAGTAGTTAATGTATGCGGCAGCCAGTAAGAATCGAACCCACTATTCAGGCTTGATATAGCGAGACAAGCTTCATAATCATTACGCCACGTCGAAGTTCTCATAACTGATTTTCTAAGAGTAGTTAATGTATGCGGCAGCCAGTAAGAATCGAACCCACTATTCAGGCTTGATATCGCGAGACAAGCTTCATAATCATTACGCCACGTCGAAGTTCTCATAACTGATTTTCTAAGAGTAGTTAATGTATGCGGCAGCCAGTAAGAATCGAACCCACTATTCAGGCTTGATATAGCGAGACAAGCTTCATAATCATTACGCCACGTCGAAGTTCTCATAACTGATTTTCTAAGAGTAGTTAATGTATGCGGCAGCCAGTAAGAATCGAACCCACTATTCAGGCTTGATATCGCGAGACAAGCTTCATAATCATTACGCCACGTCGAAGTTCTCATAACTGATTTTCTAAGAGTAGTTAATGTATGCGGCAGCCAGTAAGAATCGAACCCACTATTCAGGCTTGATATAGCGAGACAAGCTTCATAATCATTACGCCACGTCGAAGTTCTCATAACTGATTTTCTAAGAGTAGTTAATGTATGCGGCAGCCAGTAAGAATCGAACCCACTATTCAGGCTTGATATAGCGAGACAAGCTTCATAATCATTACGCCACGTCGAAGTTCTCATAACTGATTTTCTAAGAGTAGTTAATGTATGCGGCAGCCAGTAAGAATCGAACCCAACTATTCAGGCTTGATATAGCGAGACAAGCTTCATAATCATTACGCCACGTCGAAGTTCTCATAACTGATTTTCTAAGAGTAGTTAATGTATGCGGCAGCCAGTAAGAATCGAACCCACTATTCAGGCTTGATATAGCGAGACAAGCTTCATAATCATTACGCCACGTCGAAGTTCTCATAACTGATTTTCTAAGAGTAGTTAATGTATGCGGCAGCCAGTAAGAATCGAACCCACTATTCAGGCTTGATATAGCGAGACAAGCTTCATAATCATTACGCCACGTCAGAAGTTCTCATAACTGATTTTCTAGAGTAGTTAATCGTATGCGGCAGCCAGTAAGAATCGAACCCACTATTCAGGCTTGATATGCGAGACAAGCTTCATAATCATTACGCCACGTCGAAGTTCTCATAACTGATTTTCTAAGAGTAGTTAATGTATGCGGCAGCCAGTAAGAATCGAAC
Source organism: Ascarosepion bandense (assembly GCA_037127315.1). Lineage (NCBI taxonomy): Eukaryota > Metazoa > Mollusca > Cephalopoda > Sepiida > Sepiidae > Ascarosepion > Ascarosepion bandense. The sequence continues at coordinate 1,236 of JBBBDQ010010590.1, forward strand.
CCACTATTCAGGCTTGATATAGCGAGACAAGCTTCATAATCATTACGCCACGTCGAAGTTCTCATAACTGATTTTCTAAGAGTAGTTAATGTATGCGGCAGCCAGTAAGAATCGAACCCACTATTCAGGCTTGATATAGCGAGACAAGCTTCATAATCATTACGCCACGTCGAAGTTCTCATAACTGATTTTCTAAGAGTAGTTAATGCATGCGGCAGCCAGTAAGAATCGAACCCACTATTCAGGCTTGATATAGCGAGACAAGCTTCATAATCATTACGCCACGTCGAAGTTCTCATAACTGATTTTCTAAGAGTAGTTAATGTATGCGGCAGCCAGTAAGAATCGAACCCACTATTCAGGCTTGATATAGCGAGACAAGCTTCATAATCATTACGCCACGTCGAAGTTCTCATAACTGATTTTCTAAGAGTAGTTAATGTATGCGGCAGCCAGTAAGAATCGAACCCACTATTCAGGCTTGATATAGCGAGACAAGCTTCATAATCATTACGCCACGTCGAAGTTCTCATAACTGATTTTCTAAGAGTAGTTAATGTATGCGGCAGCCAGTAAGAATCGAACCCACTATTCAGGCTTGATATAGCGAGACAAGCTTCATAATCATTACGCCACGTCGAAGTTCTCATAACTGATTTTCTAAGAGTAGTTAATGTATGCGGCAGCCAGTAAGAATCGAACCCACTATTCAGGCTTGATATCGCGAGACAAGCTTCATAATCATTACGCCACGTCGAAGTTCTCATAACTGATTTTCTAAGAGTAGTTAATGTATGCGGCAGCCAGTAAGAATCGAACCCACTATTCAGGCTTGATATCGCGAGACAAGCTTCATAATCATTACGCCACGTCGAAGTTCTCATAACTGATTTTCTAAGAGTAGTTAATGTATGCGGCAGCCAGTAAGAATCGAACCCACTATTCAGGCTTGATATAGCGAGACAAGCTTCATAATCATTACGCCACGTCGAAGTTCTCATAACTGATTTTCTAAGAGTAGTTAATGTATGCGGCAGCCAGTAAGAATCGAACCCACTATTCAGGCTTGATATCGCGAGACAAGCTTCATAATCATTACGCCACGTCGAAGTTCTCATAACTGATTTTCTAAGAGTAGTTAATGTATGCGGCAGCCAGTAAGAATCGAACCCACTATTCAGGCTTGATATCGCGAGACAAGCTTCATAATCATTACGCCACGTCGAAGTTCTCATAACTGATTTTCTAAGAGTAGTTAATGTATGCGGCAGCCAGTAAGAATCGAACCCACTATTCAGGCTTGATATAGCGAGACAAGCTTCATAATCATTACGCCACGTCGAAGTTCTCATAACTGATTTTCTAAGAGTAGTTAATGTATGCGGCAGCCAGTAAGAATCGAACCCACTATTCAGGCTTGATATCAGCGAGACAAGCTTCATAATCATTACGCCACGTCGAAGTTCTCATAACTGATTTTCTAAGAGTAGTTAATGTATGCGGCAGCCAGTAAGAATCGAACCCACTATTCAGGCTTGATATCGCGAGACAAGCTTCATAATCATTACGCCACGTCGAAGTTCTCATAACTGATTTTCTAAGAGTAGTTAATGTATGCGGCAGCCAGTAAGAATCGAACCCACTATTCAGGCTTGATATAGCGAGACAAGCTTCATAATCATTACGCCACGTCGAAGTTCTCATAACTGATTTTCTAAGAGTAGTTAATGTATGCGGCAGCCAGTAAGAATCGAACCCACTATTCAGGCTTGATATAGCGAGACAAGCTTCATAATCATTACGCCACGTCGAAGTTCTCATAACTGATTTTCTAAGAGTAGTTAATGTATGCGGCAGCCAGTAAGAATCGAACCCACTATTCAGGCTTGATATCGCGAGACAAGCTTCATAATCATTACGCCACGTCGAAGTTCTCATAACTGATTTTCTAAGAGTAGTTAATGTATGCGGCAGCCAGTAAGAATCGAACCCACTATTCAGGCTTGATATAGCGAGACAAGCTTCATAATCATTACGCCACGTCGAAGTTCTCATAACTGATTTTCTAAGAGTAGTTAATGTATGCGGCAGCCAGTAAGAATCGAACCCACTATTCAGGCTTGATATAGCGAGACAAGCTTCATAATCATTACGCCACGTCGAAGTTCTCATAACTGATTTTCTAAGAGTAGTTAATGTATGCGGCAGCCAGTAAGAATCGAACCCACTATTCAGGCTTGATATAGCGAGACAAGCTTCATAATCATTACGCCACGTCGAAGTTCTCATAACTGATTTTCTAAGAGTAGTTAATGTATGCGGCAGCCAGTAAGAATCGAACCCACTATTCAGGCTTGATATCGCGAGACAAGCTTCATAATCATTACGCCACGTCGAAGTTCTCATAACTGATTTTCTAAGAGTAGTTAATGTATGCGGCGGTAGCCAGTAAGAATCGAACCCACTATTCAGGCTTGATATAGCGAGACAAGCTTCATAATCATTACGCCACGTCGAAGTTCTCATAACTGATTTTCTAAGAGTAGTTAATGTATGCGGCAGCCAGTAAGAATCGAACCCACTATTCAGGCTTGATATAGCGAGACAAGCTTCATAATCATTACGCCACGTCGAAGTTCTCATAACTGATTTTCTAAGAGTAGTTAATGTATGCGGCAGCCAGTAAGAATCGAACCCACTATTCAGGCTTGATATAGCGAGACAAGCTTCATAATCATTACGCCACGTCGAAGTTCTCATAACTGATTTTCTAAGAGTAGTTAATGTATGCGGCAGCCAGTAAGAATCGAACCCACTATTCAGGCTTGATATAGCGAGACAAGCTTCATAATCATTACGCCACGTCGAAGTTCTCATAACTGATTTTCTAAGAGTAGTTAATGTATGCGGCAGCCAGTAAGAATCGAACCCACTATTCAGGCTTGATATAGCGAGACAAGCTTCATAATCATTACGCCACGTCGAAGTTCTCATAACTGATTTTCTAAGAGTAGTTAATGTATGCGGCAGCCAGTAAGAATCGAACCCACTATTCAGGCTTGATATCGCGAGACAAGCTTCATAATCATTACGCCACGTCGAAGTTCTCATAACTGATTTTCTAAGAGTAGTTAATGTATGCGGCAGCCAGTAAGAATCGAACCCACTATTCAGGCTTGATATAGCGAGACAAGCTTCATAATCATTACGCCACGTCGAAGTTCTCATAACTGATTTTCTAAGAGTAGTTAATGTATGCGGCAGCCAGTAAGAATCGAACCCACTATTCAGGCTTGATATAGCGAGACAAGCTTCATAATCATTACGCCACGTCGAAGTTCTCATAACTGATTTTCTAAGAGTAGTTAATGTATGCGGCAGCCAGTAAGAATCGAACCCACTATTCAGGCTTGATATAGCGAGACAAGCTTCATAATCATTACGCCACGTCGAAGTTCTCATAACTGATTTTCTAAGAGTAGTTAATGTATGCGGCAGCCAGTAAGAATCGAACCCACTATTCAGGCTTGATATCGCGAGACAAGCTTCATAATCATTACGCCACGTCGAAGTTCTCATAACTGATTTTCTAAGAGTAGTTAATGTATGCGGCAGCCAGTAAGAATCGAACCCACTATTCAGGCTTGATATCGCGAGACAAGCTTCATAATCATTACGCCACGTCGAAGTTCTCATAACTGATTTTCTAAGAGTAGTTAATGTATGCGGCAGCCAGTAAGAATCGAACCCACTATTCAGGCTTGATATAGCGAGACAAGCTTCATAATCATTACGCCACGTCGAAGTTCTCATAACTGATTTTCTAAGAGTAGTTAATGTATGCGGCAGCCAGTAAGAATCGAACCCACTATTCAGGCTTGATATCGCGAGACAAGCTTCATAATCATTACGCCACGTCGAAGTTCTCATAACTGATTTTCTAAGAGTAGTTAATGTATGCGGCAGCCAGTAAGAATCGAACCCACTATTCAGGCTTGATATAGCGAGACAAGCTTCATAATCATTACGCCACGTCGAAGTTCTCATAACTGATTTTCTAAGAGTAGTTAATGTATGCGGCAGCCAGTAAGAATCGAACCCACTATTCAGGCTTGATATAGCGAGACAAGCTTCATAATCATTACGCCACGTCGAAGTTCTCATAACTGATTTTCTAAGAGTAGTTAATGTATGCGGCAGCCAGTAAGAATCGAACCCACTATTCAGGCTTGATATAGCGAGACAAGGTTCATAATCATTACGCCACGTCGAAGTTCTCATAACTGATTTTCTAAGAGTAGTTAATGTATGCGGCAGCCAGTAAGAATCGAACCCACTATTCGGGCTTGATATAGCGAGACAAGCTTCATAATCATTACGCCACGTCGAAGTTCTCATAACTGATTTTCTAAGAGTAGTTAATGTATGCGGCAGCCAGTAAGAATCGAACCCACTATTCAGGCTTGATATCGCGAGACAAGCTTCATAATCATTACGCCACGTCGAAGTTCTCATAACTGATTTTCTAAGAGTAGTTAATGTATGCGGCAGCCAGTAAGAATCGAACCCACTATTCAGGCTTGATATCGCGAGACAAGCTTCATAATCATTACGCCACGTCGAAGTTCTCATAACTGATTTTCTAAGAGTAGTTAATGTATGCGGCAGCCAGTAAGAATCGAACCCACTATTCAGGCTTGATATGCGAGACAAGCTTCATAATCATTACGCCACGTCGAAGTTCTCATAACTGATTTTCTAAGAGTAGCTAATGTATGCGGCAGCCAGTAAGAATCGAACCCACTATTCAGGCTTGATATCGCGAGACAAGCTTCATAATCATTACGCCACGTCGAAGTTCTCATAACTGATTTTCTAAGAGTAGTTAATGTATGCGGCAGCCAGTAAGAATCGAACCCACTATTCAGGCTTGATATCGCGAGACAAGCTTCATAATCATTACGCCACGTCGAAGTTCTCATAACTGATTTTCTAAGAGTAGTTAATGTATGCGGCAGCCAGTAAGAATCGAACCCACTATTCAGGCTTGATATAGCGAGACAAGCTTCATAATCATTACGCCACGTCGAAGTTCTCATAACTGATTTTCTAAGAGTAGCTAATGTATGCGGCAGCCAGTAAGAATCGAACCCACTATTCAGGCTTGATATCGCGAGACAAGCTTCATAATCATTACGCCACGTCGAAGTTCTCATAACTGATTTTCTAAGAGTAGTTAATGTATGCGGCAGCCAGTAAGAATCGAACCCACTATTCAGGCTTGATATCGCGAGACAAGCTTCATAATCATTACGCCACGTCGAAGTTCTCATAACTGATTTTCTAAGAGTAGTTAATGTATGCGGCAGCCAGTAAGAATCGAACCCACTATTCAGGCTTGATATCGCGAGACAAGCTTCATAATCATTACGCCACGTCGAAGTTCTCATAACTGATTTTCTAAGAGTAGTTAATGTATGCGGCAGCCAGTAAGAATCGAACCCACTATTCAGGCTTGATATAGCGAGACAAGCTTCATAATCATTACGCCACGTCGAAGTTCTCATAACTGATTTTCAAAGAGTAGTTAATGTATGCGGCAGCCAGTAAGAATCGAACCCACTATTCAGGCTTGATATAGCGAGACAAGCTTCATAATCATTACGCCACGTCGAAGTTCTCATAACTGATTTTCTAAGAGTAGCTAATGTATGCGGCAGCCAGTAAGAATCGAACCCACTATTCAGGCTTGATATAGCGAGACAAGCTTCATAATCATTACGCCACGTCGAAGTTCTCATAACTGATTTTCTAAGAGTAGTTAATGTATGCGGCAGCCAGTAAGAATCGAACCCACTATTCAGGCTTGATATCGCGAGACAAGCTTCATAATCATTACGCCACGTCGAAGTTCTCATAACTGATTTTCTAAGAGTAGTTAATGTATGCGGCAGCCAGTAAGAATCGAACCCACTATTCAGGCTTGATATAGCGAGACAAGCTTCATAATCATTACGCCACGTCGAAGTTCTCATAACTGATTTTCTAAGAGTAGTTAATGTATGCGGCAGCCAGTAAGAATCGAACCCACTATTCAGGCTTGATATCGCGAGACAAGCTTCATAATCATTACGCCACGTCGAAGTTCTCATAACTGATTTTCTAAGAGTAGTTAATGTATGCGGCAGCCAGTAAGAATCGAACCCACTATTCAGGCTTGATATCGCGAGACAAGCTTCATAATCATTACGCCACGTCGAAGTTCTCATAACTGATTTTCTAAGAGTAGTTAATGTATGCGGCAGCCAGTAAGAATCGAACCCACTATTCAGGCTTGATATGCGAGACAAGCTTCATAATCATTACGCCACGTTGAAGTTCTCATAACTGATTTTCTAAGAGTAGTTAATGTATGCGGCAGCCAGTAAGAATCGAACCCACTATTCAGGCTTGATAATCGCGAGACAAGCTTCATAATCATTACGCCACGTCGAAGTTCTCATAACTGATTTTCTAAGAGTAGTTAATGTATGCGGCAGCCAGTAAGAATCGAACCCACTATTCAGGCTTGATATCGCGAGACAAGCTTCATAATCATTACGCCACGTCGAAGTTCTCATAACTGATTTTCTAAGAGTAGTTAATGTATGCGGCAGCCAGTAAGAATCGAACCCACTATTCAGGCTTGATATAGCGAGACAAGCTTCATAATCATTACGCCACGTCGAAGTTCTCATAACTGATTTTCTAAGAGTAGTTAATGTATGCGGCAGCCAGTAAGAATCGAACCCACTATTCAGGCTTGATATAGCGAGACAAGCTTCATAATCATTACGCCACGTTGAAGTTCTCATAACTGATTTTCTAAGAGTAGATAATGTATGCGGCAGCCAGTAAGAATCGAACCCACTATTCAGGCTTGATATAGCGAGACAAGCTTCATAATCATTACGCCACGTTGAAGTTCTCATAACTGATTTTCTAAGAGTAGTTAATGTATGCGGCAGCCAGTAAGAATCGAACCCACTATTCAGGCTTGATATAGCAGACAAGCTTCATAATCATTACGCCACGTCGAAGTTCTCATAACTGATTTTCTAAGAGTAGTTAATGTATGCGGCAGCCAGTAAGAATCGAACCCACTATTCAGGCTTGATATAGCGAGACAAGCTTCATAATCATTACGCCACGTCGAAGTTCTCATAACTGATTTTCTAAGCGTAGCTAATGTATGCGGCAGCCAGTAAGAATCGAACCCACTATTCAGGCTTGATATAGCGAGACAAGCTTCATAATCATTACGCCACGTCGAAGTTCTCATAACTGATTTTCTAAGCGTAGCTAATGTATGCGGCAGCCAAGTAAGAATCGAACCCACTATTCAGGCTTGATATAGCGAGACAAGCTTCATAATCATTACGCCACGTCGAAGTTCTCATAACTGATTTTCTAAGAGTAGTTAATGTATGCGGCAGCCAGTAAGAATCGAACCCACTATTCAGGCTTGATATAGCGAGACAAGCTTCATAATCATTACGCCACGTTGAAGTTCTCATAACTGATTTTCTAAGAGTAGTTAATGTATGCGGCAGCCAGTAAGAATCGAACCCACTATTCAGGCTTGATATAGCGAGACAAGCTTCATAATCATTACGCCACGTCGAAGTTCTCATAACTGATTTTCTAAGAGTAGTTAATGTATGCGGCAGCCAGTAAGAATCGAACCCACTATTCAGGCTTGAGTATAGCGAGACAAGCTTCATAATCATTACGCCACGTTGAAGTTCTCATAACTGATTTTCTAAGAGTAGTTAATGTATGCGGCAGCCAGTAAGAATCGAACCCACTATTCAGGCTTGATATAGCGAGACAAGCTTCATAATCATTCGCCACGTCGAAGTTCTCATAACTGATTTTCTAAGAGTAGTTAATGTATGCGGCAGCCAGTAAGAATCGAACCCACTATTCAGGCTTGATATAGCGAGACAAGCTTCATAATCATTACGCCACGTCGAAGTTCTCATAACTGATTTTCTAAGCGTAGCTAATGTATGCGGCAGCCAGTAAGAATCGAACCCACTATTCAGGCTTGATATAGCGAGACAAGCTTCATAATCATTACGCCACGTCGAAGTTCTCATAACTGATTTTCTAAGCGTAGCTAATGTATGCGGCAGCCAGTAAGAATCGAACCCACTATTCAGGCTTGATATAGCGAGACAAGCTTCATAATCATTACGCCACGTTGAAGTTCTCATAACTGATTTTCTAAGAGTAGTTAATGTATGCGGCAGCCAGTAAGAATCGAACCCACTATTCAGGCTTGATATGTGAGACAAGCTTCATAATCATTACGCCACGTCGAAGTTCTCATAACTGATTTTCTAAGAGTAGCTAATGTATGCGGCAGCCAGTAAGAATCGAACCCACTATTCAGGCTAGATATAGCGAGACAAGCTTCATAATCATTACGCCACGTTGAAGTTCTCATAACTGATTTTCTAAGCGTAGCTAATGTATGCGGCAGCCAGTAAGAATCGAACCCACTATTCAGGCTTGATATAGCGAGACAAGCTTCATAATCATTACGCCACGTTGAAGTTCTCATAACTGATTTTCTAAGAGTAGTTAATGTATGCGGCAGCCAGTAAGAATCGAACCCACTATTCAGGCTTGATATAGCGAGACAAGCTTCATAATCATTACGCCACGTCGAAGTTCTCATAACTGATTTTCTAAGAGTAGTTAATGTATGCGGCAGCCAGTAAGAATCGAACCCACTATTCAGGCTTGATATAGCGAGACAAGCTTCATAATCATTACGCCACGTCGAAGTTCTCATAACTGATTTTCTAAGAGTAGTTAATGTATGCGGCAGCCAGTAAGAATCGAACCCACTATTCAGGCTTGATATAGCGAGACAAGCTTCATAATCATTACGCCACGTCGAAGTTCTCATAACTGATTTTCTAAGAGTAGTTAATGTATGCGGCAGCCAGTAAGAATCGAACCCACTATTCAGGCTTGATATAGCGAGACAAGCTTCATAATCATTACGCCACGTCGAAGTTCTCATAACTGATTTTCTAAGCGTAGCTAATGTATGCGGCAGCCAGTAAGAATCGAACCCACTATTCAGGCTTGATATAGCGAGACAAGCTTCATAATCATTACGCCACGTCGAAGTTCTCATAACTGATTTTCTAAGAGTAGTTAATGTATGCGGCAGCCAGTAAGAATCGAACCCACTATTCAGGCTTGATATAGCGAGACAGGCTTCATAATCATTACGCCAAGTTGAAGTTCTCATAACTGATTTTCTAAGAGTAGTTAATGTATGCGGCAGCCAGTAAGAATCGAACCCACTATTCAGGCTTGATATAGCGAGACAAGCTTCATAATCATTACGCCACGTTGAAGTTCTCATAACTGATTTTCTAAGAGTAGTTAATGTATGCGGCAGCCAGTAAGAATCGAACCCACTATTCAGGCTTGATATGTGTGAGACAAGCTTCATAATCATTACGCCACGTTGAAGTTCTCATAACTGATTTTCTAAGAGTAGTTAATGTATGCGGCAGCCAGTAAGAATCGAACCCACTATTCAGGCTTGATATAGCGAGACAAGCTTCATAATCATTACGCCACGTCGAAGTTCTCATAACTGATTTTCTAAGAGTAGTTAATGTATGCGGCAGCCAGTAAGAATCGAACCCACTATTCAGGCTTGATATAGCGAGACAAGCTTCATAATCATTACGCCACGTTGAAGTTCTCATAACTGATTTTCTAAGAGTAGTTAATGTATGCGGCAGCCAGTAATGAATCGAACCCACTATTCAGGCTTGATATAGCGAGACAGGCTTCATAATCATTACGCCAAGTTGAAGTTCTCATAACTGATTTTCTAAGAGTAGCTAATGTATGTGGCAGCCAGTAAGAATCGAACCCACTATTCAGGCTTGATATAGCGAGACAAGCTTCATAATCATTACGCCACGTTGAAGTTCTCATAACTGATTTTCTAAGCGTAGCTCAATGCATGCGGCAGCCAGTAAGAATCGAACCCACTATTCACGCTTGATATAGCGAGACAAGCTTCATAATCATTACGCCACGTTGAAGTTCTCATAACTGATTTTCTAAGCGTAGCTAATGTATACGGCAGCCAGTAAGAATCGAACCCACTATTCAGGCTTGATATAGCGAGACAGGCTTCATAATCATTACGCCAAGTTGAAGTTCTCATAACTGATTTTCTAAGAGTAGCTAATGTATGTGGCAGCCAGTAAGAATCGAACCCACTATTCAGGCTTGATATAGCGAGACAAGCTTCATAATCATTACGCCACGTTGAAGTTCTCATAACTGATTTTCTAAGCGTAGCTAAGTATGCGGCAGCCAGTAAGAATCGAACCCACTATTCAGGCTTGATATAGCGAGACAAGCTTCATAATCATTACGCCACGTTGAAGTTCTCATAACTGATTTTCTAAGCGTAGTTAATGTATGCGGCAGCCAGTAAGAATCGAACCCACTATTCACGCTTGATATGGCGAGACAAGCTTCATAATCATTACGCCACGTTGAAGTTCTCATAACTGATTTTCTAAGCGTAGCTAATGTATGCGGCAGCCAGTAAGAATCGAACCCACTATTCAGGCTTGATATAGCGAGACAAGCTTCATAATCATTACGCCACGTTGAAGTTCTCATAACTGATTTTCTAAGAGTAGCAACTATGCGGCAGCCAGTTAGAATCGAACCCACTATTCAGGCTTGATATAGCGAGACAAGCTTCATAATCATTACGCCACGTTGAAGTTCTCATAACTGATTTTCTAAGCGTAGCAATGTATGCGGCAGCCAGTAAGAATCGAACCCACTATTTAGGCTTGATATCGCGAGACAAGCTTCATAATCATTACGCCACGTTGAAGTTCTCATAACTGATTTTCTAAGCGTAGCTAATGTATGCGGCAGCCAGTAAGAACCGAACCCACTATTCAGGCTTGATATGGCGAGACAAGCTTCATAATCATTACGCCACGTTGAAGTTCTCATAACTGATTTTCTAAGAGTAGTTAATGTAGCGGCAGCCAGTAAAAATCGAACCCACTATTCAGGCTTGATATAGCGAGACAAGCTTCATAATCATTACGCCACGTTGAAGTTCTCATAACTGATTTTCTAAGCGTAGCTAATGTATGCGGCAGCCAGTAAGAATCGAACCCACTATTCATGCTTGATATCGCGAGACAAGCTTCATAATCATTACGCCACGTCGAAGTTCTCATAACTGATTTTCTAAGAGTAGCTAATGTATGCGGCAGCCAGTAAGAATCGAACCCACTATTCAGGCTTGATATAGCGAGACAAGCTTCATAATCATTACGCCACTTTGAAGTTCTCATAACTGATTTTCTAAGCGTAGCTAATGTATGCGGCAGCCAGTAAGAATCGAACCCACTATTCAGGCTTGATATCGCGAGACAAGCTTCATAAACATTACGCCACGTCGAAGTTCTCATAACAGATTTTCTAAGCGTAGCTAATGTATGCAGCAGCCAGTAAGAATCGAACCCACTATTCAGGCTTGATATAGCGAGACAAGCTTCATAATCATTACGCCACGTCGAAGTTCTCATAACTGATTTTCTAAGAGTAGCTAATGTATGCGGCAGCCAGTAAGAATCGAACCCACTATTCAGGCTAGATATAGCGAGACAAGCTTCATAATCATTACGCCACGTTGAAGTTCTCATAACTGATTTTCTAAGCGTAGCTAATGTATGCGGCAGCCAGTAAGAATCGAACCCACTATTCAGGCTTGATATAGCGAGACAGGCTTCATAATCATTACGCCAAGTTGAAGTTCTCATAACTGATTTTCTAAGAGTAGCTAATGTATGTGGCAGCCAGTAAGAATCGAACCCACTATTCAGGCTTGATATAGCGAGACAAGCTTCATAATCATTACGCCACGTTGAAGTTCTCATAACTGATTTTCTAAGCGTAGCTAATGTATGCGGCAGCCAGTAAGAATCGAACCCACTATTCAGGCTTGATATCGCGAGACAAGCTTCATAATCATTACGCCACGTTGAAGTTCTCATAACTGATTTTCTAAGCGTAGCTAATGTATGCGGCAGCCAGTAAGAATCGAACCCACTATTCACGCTTGATATAGGCGAGGACAAGCTTCATAATCATTACGCCACGTTGAAGTTCTCATAACTGATTTTCTAAGCGTAGCTAATGTATGCGGCAGCCAGTAAGAATCGAACCCACTATTCAGGCTTGATATAGCGAGACAAGCTTCATAATCATTACGCCACGTTGAAGTTCTCATAACTGATTTTCTAAGAGTAACTAATGTATGCGGCAGCCAGTTAGAATCGAACCCACTATTCAGGCTTGATATAGCGAGACAAGCTTCATAATCATTACGCCACGTTGAAGTTCTCATAACTGATTTTCTAAGCGTAGCTAATGTATGCGGCAGCCAGTAAGAATCGAACCCACTATTTAGGCTTGATATCGCGAGACAAGCTTCATAATCATTACGCCACGTTGAAGTTCTCATAACTGATTTTCTAAGCGTAGCTAATGTATGCGGCAGCCAGTAAGAACCGAACCCACTATTCAGGCTTGATATAGCGAGACAAGCTTCATAATCATTACGCCACGTTGAAGTTCTCATAACTGATTTTCTAAGAGTAGCTAATGTATGCGGCAGCCAGTAAAAATCGAACCCACTATTCAGGCTTGATATAGCGAGACAAGCTTCATAATAATTACGCCACGTTGAAGTTCTCATAACTGATTTTCTAAGTGTAGCTAATGCATGCGACAGCCAGTAAGAATCGAACCCACTATTCACGCTTGATATAGCGAGACAAGCTTCATAATCATTACGCAACGTTGAAGTTCTCATAACTGATTTTCTAAGGCGTAGCTAATGTATGCGACAGCCAGTAAGAATCGAACCCACTATTCAGGCTTGATATAGCGAGACAAGCTTCATAATCATTACGCCACGTTGAAGTTCTCATAACTGATTTTCTAAGAGTAGCTAATGTATGCGGCAGCCAGTAAGAATCGAACCCACTATTCAGGCTTGATATAGCGAGTCAAGCTTCATAATCATTACGCCACGTCGAAGTTCTCATAACTGATTTTCTAAGCGTAGCTAATGTATGCGGCAGCCAGTAAGAATCGAACCCACTATTCAGGCTTGATATAGCGAGACAAGCTTCATAATCATTACGCCACGTTGAAGTTCTCATAACTGATTTTCTAAGCGTAGATAATGTATGCGGCAGCCAGTAAGAATCGAACCCACTATTTGAAGCTTGATATCGCGAGACAAGCTTCATAATCATTACGCCACGTTGAAGTTCTCATAACTGATTTTCTAAGCGTAGCTAATGCATGCGACAGCCAGTAAGAATCGAACCCACTATTCAGGCTTGATATAGCGAGACAAGCTTCATAATCATTACGCCACGTTGTAGTTCTCATAACTGATTTTCTAAGAGTAGCTAATGTATGCGGCAGCCAGTAAGAATCGAACCCACTATTCAGGCTTGATATAGCGAGACAAGCTTCATAATCATTACGCCACGTTGTAGTTCTCATAACTGATTTTCTAAGAGTAGCTAATGTATGCGGCAGCCAGTAAGAATCGAACCCACTATTCAGGCTTGATATAGCGAGACAAGCTTCATAATCATTACGCCACGTTGTAGTTCTCATAACTGATTTTCTAAGAGTAGCTAATGTATGCGGCAGCCAGTAAGAATCGAACCCACTATTCAGGCTTGATATAGCGAGACAAGCTTCATAATCATTACGCCACGTTGTAGTTCTCATAACTGATTTTCTAAGAGTAGCTAATGTATGCGACAGCCAGTAAGAATCGAACCCACTATTCAGGCTTGATATAGCGAGACAAGCTTCATAATCATTACGCCACGTTGTAGTTCTCATAACTGATTTTCTAAGAGTAGCTAATGTATGCGGCAGCCAGTAAAAATCGAACCCACTATTCAGGCTTGATATAGCGAGACAAGCTTCATAATCATTACGCCACGTTGAAGTTCTCATAACTGATTTTCTAAGTGTAGCTAATGCATGCGACAGCCAGTAAGAATCGAACCCACTATTCACGCTTGATATAGCGAGACAAGCTTCATAATCATTACGCAACGTTGAAGTTCTCATAACTGATTTTCTAAGCGTAGCTAATGTATGCGACAGCCAGTAAGAATCGAACCCACTATTCAGGCTTGATATAGCGAGACAAGCTTCATAATCATTACGCCACGTTGAAGTTCTCATAACTGATTTTCTAAGAGTAGCTAATGTATGCGGCAGCCAGTAAGAATCGAACCCACTATTCAGGCTTGATATAGCGAGTCAAGCTTCATAATCATTACGCCACGTCGAAGTTCTCATAACTGATTTTCTAAGCGTAGCTAATGTATGCGGCAGCCAGTAAGAATCGAACCCACTATTCAGGCTTGATATAGCGAGACAAGCTTCATAATCATTACGCCACGTTGAAGTTCTCTTAACTGATTTTCTAAGAGTAGCTAATGTATGCGGCAGCCAGTAAGAATCGAACCCACTATTCAGGCTTGATATAGCGAGACAAGCTTCATAATCATTACGCCACGTTGAAGTTCTCATAACTGATTTTCTAAGCGTAGCTAATGTATGCGACAGCCAGTAAAAATCGAACCCACTATTCAGGCTTGATATAGCGATACAAGCTTCATAATCATTACGCCACGTCGAAGGTTCTCATAACTGATTTTCTGAGTAGCTAATGTATGCGGCAGCCAGTAAGAATCGAACCCACTATTCAGGCTTGATATAGCGAGAAAAGCTTCATAATCATTACGCCACGTTGAAGTTCTCATAACTGATTTTCTAAGCGTAGCTAATGTATGCGGCAGCAAGTAAGAATCGAACCCACTATTCAGGCTTGATATAGCGAGAAAGGCTTCATAATCATTACGCCACGTTGAAGTTCTCATAACTGATTTTCTAAGCGTAGCTAATGTATGCGGCAGCCAGTAAGAATCGAACCCACTATTCAGGCTTGATATAGCGAGACAAGCTTCATAATCATTACGCCACGTTGAAGTTCTCATAACTGATTTTCTAAGCGTAGATAATGTATGCGGCAGCCAGTAAGAATCGAACCCACTATTCAGGCTTGATATAGCGAGACAAGCTTCATAATCATTACGCCACGTTGAAGTTCTCATAACTGATTTTCTAAGCGTAGCTAATGTATGCGGCAGCCAGTAAGAACCGAATCCACTATTCAGGCTTGATATAGCGAGACAAGCTTCATAATCATTACGCCACGTTGAAGTTCTCATAACTGATTTTCTAAGAGTAGCTAATGTATGCGGCAGCCAGTAAAAATCGAACCCACTATTCAGGCTTGATATAGCGAGACAAGCTTCATAATCATTACGCCACGTTGAAGTTCTCATAACTGATTTTCTAAGTGTAGCTAATGCATGCGACAGCCAGTAAGAATCGAACCCACTATTCACGCTTGATATAGCGAGACAAGCTTCATAATCATTACGCAACGTTGAAGTTCTCATAACTGATTTTCTAAGCGTAGCTAATGTATGCGACAGCCAGTAGAATCGAACCCACTATTCAGGCTTGATATAGCGAGACAAGCTTCATAATCATTACGCCACGTTGAAGTTCTCATAACTGATTTTCTAAGAGTAGCTAATGTATGCGGCAGCCAGTAAGAATCGAACCCACTATTCAGGCTTGATATAGCGAGTCAAGCTTCATAATCATTACGCCACGTCGAAGTTCTCATAACTGATTTTCTAAGCGTAGCTAATGTATGCGGCAGCCAGTAAGAATCGAACCCACTATTCAGGCTTGATATAGCAGAGACAAGCTTCATAATCATTACGCCACGTTGAAGTTCTCTTAACTGATTTTCTAAGAGTAGCTAATGCCATGCGGCAGCCAGTAAGAATCGAACCCACTATTCAGGCTTGATATAGCGAGACAAGCTTCATAATCATTACGCCACGTTGAAGTTCTCATAACTGATTTTCTAAGCGTAGCTAATGTATGCGACAGCCAGTAAAAATCGAACCCACTATTCAGGCTTGATATAGCGATACAAGCTTCATAATCATTACGCCACGTCGAAGTTCTCATAACTGATTTTCTAAGAGTAGCTAATGTATGCGGCAGCCAGTAAGAATCGAACCCACTATTCAGGCTTGATATAGC
>JBBBDQ010010593.1:0-13825 GCA_037127315.1 Ascarosepion bandense
TATACAAACTTGATCAGTATAGAAAGTACAGCCCAGGATATAAAAAAAAAACTAAGATAAAGAAAATTTTTAAAAAGTTAAAACTTAATGTAAACGCTCGTCGATGAACATCACACCACACTACTCCTTTCTAAAATAAGGACCCCATCCTGCTGCAGCTACGGTCGCCTTCGGTTGACTCCCCTGAAAAACAAAGTCAAGCCACCTCGTCCACAATCTTCCATCACAGCCGACGTTTCCTTCACCTTAGCACAGGCAAATTAGCATACCAGTGTTACAGTCATATTCCACATCCTGAAATATGTCTCCATTTAAAGGTCCTCACTCCCTCCCTATCAACCGTCTCCAGGAAATCCCACAAACCAGGAAAGCAACGAAGCTTATTTGGCGGACAACAAAATAGAAAGCTAACCTTCCATTTAACACCGAAGATGTCTACCGTATGTTAGCGGACCAGACAGAAAAAAGACAAGCAGTATGGAAATCGGATATGGTGACGACAGCGGGTGTTTTCAGTATAATGCACGAACTGGCTAAGGCTCCTAGCAAATTTAGGGAATAGTGAATGAGGCATTGAAGTTTTCTTCGACCTAAATAAGTGTTCCAATAACTATGACCAATTTTAAATAGGAATTCAGTTCGAGCAGATGTAAAAACAATGCGGATTTTTTTAACGTAGACTTCATATTTACGTGGACTACATTGTTATTGTGAGAACGATTGAGTTCTGATCTGATTTAACATACATTTCGTCCTTGTTTTTTGTTCGTTTTGAGACGAAAAATTTTCGCTATGTCCTGCTGTGAGGAAGACTGAGGTAATGATGCATGGTGGATTAATTGACGATGGATAGCTTTTCATGGTGAATAGAAAATTTGAATTGATTAAGTCCTGAGTTGGACAACTGGTGTAGGATAGTTATTGATGACCAGCCTCACAGTTTGTATTGTTGTATAGTATATACAATAAATCCGTAGACGTCGAGAAAAGTGAGCCCCCAACCGCTGATGGTTTCGTTGTCGTTTTATAGGAGTTCTGTATTAAGTTGCAAAATGCAATTTTTTTCGCGCTTATTGACTTCTAATTGCAGCTAATTTTTGTTTTCTTTCCTGGTCGTCCGGTTTTCAGCAAGCAACAGACGAAAACAAAAGTTTGGAAGTACCATCAAAGATGGCGGAGGCCCCATAAAGTCCGGACACGCATGTACCTTCACGACCTCAGCTTAGGGAAAGCCAAAACTCCTAAAATAGAATATGAGGCATCTTTAGCCTCTATAAGAAAAATACTATCAGCAGTTCATCTCAGTAAATGAACAGCAAACAACGGAGAAAAAAGGATTATTTCCTGTTAACCAAAGATCCAAAACTCGCAACTTTGTTATGGGTGAACAGGGAAACTGAGGAGGAGGCCATCAAAAGCCTGAGCATTCCAGCTAAGATGTTGGCAGAAGAAGCCATGCTATGTGAGATGTCCTGCTACCGACAGAGGAGAATGCGAGGCAGTTGACAGGAGCCACACTAACAACTAAACGGAATACTTGGGCACCTGGGAACTCGAGTTACCTTGCATGGGGTGCCCATAGATATTACTGAGGACCACCTCGAAGACTTTTTCCCCCAGTATGGCTAGGCCAATGAGCATTGGTGGCCTGACTGTGAGCAAACCTGACTTCCTTGCAGGTGATGGAACGCTACAAGTGACATTAAGCCGTAAGCAGTTCGGTGAAGACAACGAACATTCTGACCTGTGGCAGCGGTCGATCTGTGTTGTGGAGGGCGGAAGGCGCCTTACTGTTGGCTCTGACTAAAACCAGACACCGTCGACTCAGAGCCAAGTAGAACAAGACTCAGTGGCCTAAACAAGCAGCAAAGAAGGACAAGGCAGATGGTGAATGGCAGGGCGAAGAGCCAACAAAACCTCCACCATCTAATCAAATGTCCCACAGAATAAAGAATCGCCCCCCACCTAAAAAAAAAGGGACAGCAGCAGGGAAAAACAGTAACAGCTGAAGTCCTCCCAAAAGGTTAAAGTAGCCACAACAGAGGAGAAAAAAATAGATACTGATGGGTACCTGCGCCCCGCTCTTCATCTTTGAAAAGAGATGACAAGGAGAATCATGAAACACGGAGAAGTTTTCTGGACAAAGTAAAACGGTGAAGTTGGAAGGACCATCAAAATCAACTTCACCAGAACTGACTAACATATGCTGCGAAAGTGGAAAACCTTTCATTCCTACCTAACCCTATTGCAAAAGCACAAAATACCCCTTCAAGAAAAAGAGAATTATCTCCAAAGGAAATATCTATCGGGTTGACAGAATGGCAGTAGAAAGCGACCTGTCGTCCCACAGAAATAATGTGTATATTGATTTTGGTTTTTAAAGCGCTTTTACCAAAACATGTATGAGAGGAAAAAGCCCATCATAACCACCTGGAAGAAAGGAGAAGGAGCATGACGATGCTCTTCAGGTCTTCGTGAACTGGTTATAAAAAACTAGTTTAAGATTAATTTTTAAAGTTTCATATTAAATTTTTAGGTATTGCGGTTACAGAGCTATAAGCTTAATTTTGATTGTGTATATCGATTTATTTCTTTAAAGTGCTTTAGCCGAGAGAACAGGGGAAAATAAACAGAATAGGATAAGCAACGTGGAAAAAGCTCATCATAACCACCAGGAAAGAAGGAGGAAGAGTTTTGACGATGCTCTTCCAGGACCTCCAGTGAAGGATGACAAAAGGCCTCTAAAAAGGAAACGTTCGATGAGGCAACTAAGTACATCAGAAAAAAACATTTTTCTTTCATATGAAGAAAAGCAAAGAAATATAACTTTGGAAAGAGGAACGGCAACTGGAAGCCGAAATCGCCTCAGGTCCAAAGGTAAGATACTTTTATTCATTTACTTTTCCCCGCCCACTTTTACTTTCATGTCTTGATATTTACAAATACCTTAAGTAGCTTTCCAGATCAAGTCGATCTCTCGCTGTATAAGGCTTATTTCAGTCATGCAGACTTCGTAGTTCTGTGAAGGCATTATTGTAATGTCTTCACGTTTTTATTGCCTTCCACGGAATTTCAAATTTGACACGAATGAAATTAATACTACTTGACTGACATTTTCAATATTAATTCTGTTTAAGCAATCTTGTTTTGATATCGAGCACTTTGACAAAAACCTGCTTTTCAAAAATGCCTTTCTACCAATAAACTACTGAAAAACAAACTGACACATGATGTACACTGAGGGCGGCATGTTCGGCAAAGTTACGCAATCATTTAATTTGGCAGAAAACGTTCTGTGATCAGTAAAATATAAAAAATAACAGTTCAAATTTTATGTACTGGTCTCAAGCAGTTTTCAAATTTCTTGAAATTTTATGCTTAATTTTGGGAATTCTGGTTGTCGGAAAGAAGGCGTGAATTGTCTGCCGAATCTTCAAAGATATTGAGACCAATATCGAAAAAGAAAAAAAAATATAGGAGATGAGAAAGTTGATAAAGCTATTCGACTATTCGAATTGTCTCAGACAAGATTCGGAATCCTGGCCAACCCTCTGATGATTGTGGCGAGATGATCAATGTTGAGACGAAGTTCATTTCCGTCTTCTAGCTACGAACACACGACCACCAGCAAAACGTTTTGTTGCTAACATGATCACCCCAGTGGCAAATCTGTTGCCCTCCTCCAGTGTTCTTTAATCAAGGAAATAACTATCGGCTGTTTCTTTTGGAACCCTATAGCCTTTCTCTTGGCTTTCAAGCTGAGTGTGAGGAAACCTATTGGACTAAAAGTGTCTTTTTCTAACTACTTGTCTGAAAACACGAAAGTTCTATTGTGAATACGGAAGCTATTGAAATATTTAGGCTGGAGAACTTTGAAAAAGAAAGTGTTGTAACGTAAAAGGATAAATATTGAGCGAATATCTATCTAATTTCAGTGATGGTGATTCTTATCCTACAAGGGACATTCGATACATTCAGTGAATACTATATTACAACTTTAGTGATGAATTTTAAAGTTTTTTTAGCACTGCAATTTTCAATGTTCTGCTTCCATAAAGAAAATAATGGAAAGCTTAGAAAAATCCAGAATCTCCTTCGCCTATCCTGGTGTATCTTTCTCCCTTTCCAGGGTTTCTTTTCGCTGACAGAGCAAGCATTTTTCTGTTTGAAGCTCATAGACATAGCTTTTATTACTAATACGATTTTGTTAATTTCTTGTGTGTATATTGTATCATTGTATATAAACATTTGGAAATTTTAAATGTTATTTTCTTGTACCCTCCTGAAAATTGTGCACATATTGGAGTCAAGTAGGACTACATAGAGCCGCTGAGGTATTATGGTGGACGTAGAAGATACTAAGTAAAAATACGGTATTATAATTGTAAGGTTTATTGTGTGTCCAGGGTCTAACGAAAGTGAATAGCTAAGTTAAACTAGGACAGATGAAGACAACCTTCCCATCTAGAATTCGGCTTTGTGCCATGTTGTACATATGTACAATAAATAATGAAGCTCATGAACCTGTGATCTTTACACGAAGTCTATTTAGTGCCTGTAGGAAAAAATATTGTGACTTGAAAAACAAATGATAGCAAATCAAACCAAGATAAAAGTGGTTTTTCTTTCCCTTCCATTCGGTCGTTCACGTTGCGCCTTATCTTTCACTCGTGTGGATCTCGCGTGTGAATGTGATAATGCGTCGTTCCGTTTACCGTTTGTTCTGCCATTATACGAATGGTGATTTGGACGACGTGCAAGGAGTGTATCTTGCTATATGAATGTTATTCTTATCGGCATTTGATTAGATTCTTTCAGCATCAACTCAAGATAAAGATCAGATTAGAAAGCGATTGATATCGACAGATTTTAGCAAATGGTGAGTGACTCTAACAAGTCTGGTTCGCTTGAATGGGGTCAATCTTTTAGTACAACGGGGTGATTTCTTTGAACATTCTACTGGTAAAGTTAATTTCTTTGTGTACCTCGTTAGTGTGATTGAATACCTTCCTAGCCTGTTCGGGGTTTTCTCTTGTTGTGGAAGAAGTCGAGAGTCCCAATAGAGATGGGAAAAGTGTAGAGGATTCCACAAAATTTTCTGACGCCCCGGGGTATTCACTAATCTGCAATACGGGTGGAAATGAGGCTGAAATTCCATCCCCCTGAAAGAAATCTTCAAATGTGGAGGTCCTATGAAGGCAAGGGAAATAAATTCTCCCTCCCCTTTTGCTGAAAACAAAGAAAAAGTACCAGCGAAGAAGATGAAAAACACCGGTGTAACGGCTGGAAAAATCACTATTTTGGAGTTCCCCTCCGAAGTACATTGTCGATATGACGGTGTTCATTGAAGAGGCAAACAGTACACTCGTCCGATTACCAATGGCGAGCTACTGATGAGCCATGGTCTGAAAAACGCATTTTAGAAATAACCATGTCGATCTTTCTGCCGACAAGCAAAAAACGGAAAATTTATCTGTACATAAAAAATACATTGTTGAAATCACTGATATCCTTAGAGTTAAACCCCAACAGATCATAAATGAGAACGGATATTTCATGTGAGACGTACTATTGCTCACTCCTGAGGACTGCGTGGATACGACCCCTCGTGATCTGATCACCGTATACATTATCCGCACAGAATACCCACGACAGCGTCAGGCCAAGGTCCTGATGGCAAATTCCTCTGCTGTTCTCGGAAGCCTTGGTCATATTGCATTGTTGTACCCCTAGTAATAAGTAGTGCTAAGTAAATAGTACTCTGAACTAGGAAGTAGATGAGTGTGGTGTTTGAACTGATGATAGATCGAAAAGTTCGGTTGGATCTCACTCAAAGACCACATTGCTTTTGCAGGAGAAAGTGAACAATGCAAAGGAATATCAAGTCGTGGGAAGAGTAAGAAGCACTAAGCTGTGGATCTCGGTCTAGGCCCCCCCCCCCCCCCCCTCCGAGGACAAAGGGAAACTCGAACAGGACTAGGAGTGAGACTCCGGTTAGCTATACAGAAATTTGATCGACGTAGTACGACCCAGGATATGACAAACCCTTAAGATAAAGAACATTAAATTTTAACTTTTTAATTTAGAGCACCCCGTCCATTAGAAACCATCTGTTCAACCCCGAAAATAAAGACCCCATCCTACTGTAACCAGGTCATCTTCCAAGACGACCCCAAAAAAAAAAAAAAAGAAAAGAAAAAAAAAATCAAGTACCACTACGTCCACAATCTTCCAAGGCTGACCGAAGTTTCCCCATAAAACAGCTTCTTCTCATTCACCTTAAATTAGCATGCCACAGCTCTGGGAAATGTCTCCCTCAAAATGGTGCTCACTCCCTCGTATCACAGCTTTCTATTCCTCTCCAGCAAAAATCCACAAACCAGAAGAGGCAACGAAGCCTATTTGTAGGCAACAAAATAGAAAGCAAACCTTCCATTTTAACATGTTCGCCACATGTCTCCTGGTCGAACAAAGAACAAAGCAGTATGGAAATCGGATATGGGCTTTAAATTACCTGTTGTTCAAGTTTGGCGACAATGATGTGGACATTAACGCGAACTGGTTCAGGTTCCCGGCAAATTTTGGGAATGGTAGATGAGGTTTTGAAGGCTTTCTCCGACTTAAATAGGTGTTCCAATAACAAATTTTAAGCGGAATTAAGTTTTAACGTCGATTTTCTTCAATTTTCTTTCAGAAATAACAACTTCAGTCTTTGGTAATTTCAACTTGGGAAAAATTAGCCAAACGAACAACGTGTTAAAGTTCAGTGATAATGCATTTCGACACTTCTCGATTTTGTTTGAATTCAAACAAACTGGTGCTTGAATGTGAAAACGATATGTGGATTGTTTTTATTTTTTCAACGTGGTAGTCCACGTAAATATTACAAGGAACAGGTGAGTTTTAAATTTGTTTTACACCCGTACATTTTGTCCTTGTTTTGTTCTGTTTCGTGGACAGGAGATTTTCATGTCCTGCTGTAAGGGGAACTGAGGTATTGGTGTATGGTGGATTAATTGGCAATGTGGACAAAACTTTCATGGTGAATGGAAAGTTACAAAGAATGATTGGGTCGTGAATCGGTTTAGCTAGGTACAGGATAGTTACTGATCACCAGTCTCAGTTTTTGTCCCAACCAATCATTGGTCTTGTGCCAAAGTTGTATAGTATATACAATAAATCACGTGAACGTCGAGAAAATGATCCCCAAACCCTTGTCGATGGTTTCGTTGTGTGTTTTGTGTCGCGATCTGTATTAAGTTACAGCTCCGAATTCTTTTCGTACACGGAGAAACTTGACGCTAATGCGACTAATTTTCATTTTCTTTTCTGGTGGTCCGGTTCCCGGCGGGCAACGAACGATTTTAAAGAAGAGTTTGGAAGTACCGTCACAAAGATAGCGAGAGCCCAAGAGCCGAATACGCCTGTGCACTGACTATCAGCTTGAGGAGGGGCTAAATTCCTCCAAGAATGATGAGGCGTATTTAACCTCTGTAAAAAAAGAAAAATATTGGCAGTTCGTCTCGGTAAATCGGAGCCTGCAAGCACTGGAAACAATGATCATTCCCTGCTAACCAAAGACACAAAAACACAGAAGTTTATTGTGAGCGAGCGAGAAACTGAAAGAAGACCATCAAAAGCCTAAGCGTCCCGGCTAAAATGTTGGCAAGAAGAAGCCATGACATGCGAGACGTCCTGCTACAACGGAGGAGGGCGAAGCAGTTGACGAGAGCCACTAACAACCAAACGGAGCCATAGGCACCGGCAAGATTCGAGTTACCTTGCGGGATGCCTATGGATATTACTGAGGACCTCCTGGAGACTCTTCCCCCAGTACCTTCAGGTGGCCGAAGTGGTAGCTATACAAGCAAACAGCTTTCCCGGTGCGTTTGACTACAAGTTAGATTAATCGTAAGGTGTTCAGTGGAAATACCGACATTCTGACCTACTGTGTGGTCCATCTAGCTGAAATGTCCAAAATCTCATTCGCCTATGCTGTTTTTTTTTCGAGTTTTCCTTTATTTTAGACGAGCATTTCTACTGTTTGAAGCTCGAACTGCCACCGATTTTTGCGGAAATCTGTTTTAGTGCCGGATATTGCTATACTGAACATTAATCTTAGCATTTGATTAGATTCTTTCAGCATCAGCTTAAGATAAAGATCCAGATCTGATTGAAAGCAGTTGATATCGACCGTTTAGCAAATAGTGGTTGACTGTAGCAATTCTGGTTCGGCGAATGGGAGCTGATCTTTAGTACAATGGGGTGGTTTTGAAAACGTGTCTATTTCCGAATGGTTTCTTTTGTGTTACCGAGTTAATATTGAATTTAATACGTTCCTAATATAAATACGACTTGCCTTGGCCACATGATCCGTCAGATTCCCAATCCTCCAATTCATTGTGGTTCACTGACTCGGTTGGTCTTTGATTTTCCAATTCTATTTATTTTCTCCTTCACGTCTTATCGAATGTACAACTTGAATTTCGCCGTTTGCCGGAATACAGCAGTCATTCTGAAAGTTTGTGGGGTAAACAAGTCCTACTAACGCCCATTGATTCCAATTTGAATATTTTGTTATTTAGTTTTGGATGTTCATTCCCACTTATTTTCGACTACATTAAATTTTAAAGTATTTTCCTATTATTGTGGAATAAAACCAATTTTTATGTCGTAGGTTTTGTTCATCTTTTAGGTGCTAGCTCTTTGGGCATTGGTGTATGTGAATTGGAAGAGTGACGGATGGGTTCTGGTGGTGGGTAAAGGTGTAATGAGTGATTGGATCGTGAATAGTGTATTTTTTATGCCTCTAATTTTTGTCCTTGCTACGGTTTGATTATTGAAAGTTTGGTTACTACGTTTTGCTGGGGTTAGACCACAGTAACTGGGGTCTCTACAGTAAAATATTGAATCCATGGTACCTCAAGTACCAACCGTTTTTAGAAGACTAGTGAAAAAAAAATGCGGGGGCGCAGTCTCCTACGACCAAATGCGTCTAAAGTACAGGAGTTCATTAGGGTTAATGAACTCGTTACTGTCTCGAGAGGCACTAAAATGTTATGCCGTAGAACGATCTCCTTACGAACAACCGACAGGAAGACGCGGAGAGGTTCATTGGCATCTGTAGAGAGATGATGGACGAGACTCACAAGCATAAAATATTGCCTAAAATATTGGCTAAGCAATCCCGTGCCATGTGGGACACTTTTCGAAGAGGAGAGGCTAAGACGATTCTACTGAGACTAATTCTAATCTACCAGGGTAAAAAAAAAAAAAAATTGTTACAGTAGAGAGCAGACACACTGTCGGACATGTTGGGTGGCAGGACATCTGTAAAGGTCATGGCCACAAAGAATCTGTGCTGACACTGAAACCTCAATGCTTTCCAGTTGAAAAGAAGGGCAGTAGCAGAGGAGGAGGAGGTAGAAAAGCAACAACCAGCTCCTTCGTAACGAAGGAAGAAAATGAAAAAGTAAAAGGAACCGCGACGTTTACTTCAAGAGCAAGAAACTGGACGGTGGAGAGACAGGGAGATCTATATTTGCTAGATCGTTCCACTGGTTAGGCTGGACGGCCACAAAGTACCCGAGTGGCGTTAGATGGAAGGCCTGAACTGGCTGAATAAGCTTAACTTCTGGCAACAACTAGCTAGATTAGTGCTGCGGAAATTAGTAGGGAGGGGTATCAAAAATGGATGGTGGAAGAGGCTTAAGGATAGCATTGGGTCTTTCACCGCTGACTATGTCCATCGATTCTTCCGAGCTAAGGCTAACAATGTGAAGACGCTTAAAGATTGTCTGTCTCAGGCAGAGGTAGGGTGGGATCTAAATAAATTAACTAGGCAGGTCCTGGAACGGTTGGCTAGAAAGCGTTACCGAGGTCTGATGCAAAGTATAGGTTAAAGATGTTTAACGAAGCCGTGAACAGACTTCGAATCGCGCAAAGATCCGTCGAGGTGACCATCTATGAATTCGAGATGGTCAAGACCCCGGAGGTGCGTGCTCTGAGGTCGAACGACAATACGTGCAGGCGTTTCGGCGGCAGTTCGAGCAACACCACCAAGAAACCTTGTGTCAGTGATGAGTTTCGCAAGTTATTTACCCATTTTCCTCGGCTTGGTCCGACTGAAGCAGCAAGAGTGGGATCACGGAGGGTGAAGTTCATGGCATTGAAGTGGGTCGGCATGTGCAAGTCTCGGGATTTGATGGTCTACCCTACAATTGTACTTAAGGCTGTCCATCTTTATGCCGATATTGACGGTGGTGTTCGAAACTGGTTCCGTGCCCATTGAACTGGGATGAATTGCGCTGATCAAAAGTGTAGGGAAGGGCTTAGATGATTACAAGCCCATAACTCTGCTAAACACAGAGTTAAAGATTTTTAGCAAAGATCTTGGCGGGGTACTTTGATCACTTGCCGAGATTTTGACCATCGAGGAAGGAGAGTGTGACCGAAGCCTTGACGGACATTTGAATTTCTTTACCCCCTCCCCCAACATAATTGCCATGACTCGAATAAGATGATCCAATAGTGAAATCAATAAAATTCTGCCAATAACCTATTTACTACGATTCATTTTAATGAGACACCCTATATAATCAGACTGAGAAAACGCGGAACGACAGTTTTTGCTCGAAGAAGGGTCCCCATTTTGTTCATCCCACACCCTATATCGAACGCACAGTAACATTTCCGTGAGATGTCGCTAGTCTCGCCTCTGATGACACAAACAATGAAATGTGCCAAGGATCAATAAGCGAGGCTGTAAAAACAAAACCCTTACCTACAAAAGCAAGGACTAACCAATGAAGTGTTCAGCTTTAACATTTTTAGGGTGTCTTGATTTCTGAGCCTATTAAATGCCGACGCTGTACTGAAATAAAAATCGAATCTTTTGTGAAAAGAGGATTAAAAACATTGTTCAATCAGAAGAATGGGATTTGACACGTAATTCGAGAGAACCATATTAGCCTGATGACTTGAATATAAACTATAGCACGCAAACAAAAAAATAGTCAGGATGCGTAATCAAGCTCAAGAATTAAATATTTGCAGCTGAGAGCAAGAAAATTCCAAAACGTCAACCAAAAGAATGGCGGACTACAGAATAAGAAACCTAAAATCTAACTCTTTGTTCGAAGATTACCTTCAATTATCAAACCAGGGTCAGTGTAAGGGTTTTATGAGCCCACCTCGAATCTTAATTTTCAAGAGATACTATTCAAATATAATACAAATGTTATTGTATTCTAATTGTATTCAATAATGGGTTATATGTAACAGGTGAAAGGTTAACTTAAAAAATGAAAAATACGGTGTCTAGTACAGACACATCAATGAACATTCCATCTTAAATACAGATTACATTAGTGACCTGTCACAATAGAACATTCCATCTTGAGTTGTCTTGCATAACATCCCGTGCGTTCGTTAAGTGTTCTTGTTGTTCTTCTACGAAGGCAATCAAGAAAGTGTAGTATCTGTACTCGTAAGATTGAAGTTGTGTTGGCGATTCTTTAACAACTTCGAAGTGTCGGTTTTCGGTTCGCAGGAGAGTGTTGGCGATCGGAAAGCCTCCGTCGACGGGAGGACAATGACCCAGGAGAGGCCTAAGAGTTCGGTTCCTCCACAACGGCGTCCTGTGGAGACAACGATGGGGATCGTCGGGGAGATCTTGCCGAGGTAGACGACATAATACCTCACCGAGTCCAATCGATGGCTTCAATGCCTTCCACATCGGCGTGGTGTGGAGAAGAGAATGAGTGGCAGGTCTCACGGACGAATGAGTCAAGATTCGAAGGGGAAACGGTGTCCATGTCAGCGGAGGAAAAGGAGAGATTTGGCGGTCCCATTTCGATGGACCCGAAAAGGCAGAATCGCCCATCCCTTCCACCTCTGGTTGGAAGGGTGGGAACGTGAGAAAGGGCTCAGGGAGAAGTACGCGAAATGTTTCGGGCACCGAATTGCTGTGTGCCGGAGAGAACCTGTCAGCATTTGAACCAAGAATAATCTCCCTGCTGACCAAAAGACCCAAAAGTTTGTGGGTGTCGGTGGGAGAACATCGAAAACTATCAAGTCACTCAAAATTAAAGCCAGGGAGGAACCACGCTATGTGGGACGTCCTGCTTATTTTCAACGGAGGAAGCCAAGTAGTTGGCCGAACAACCTCACCTACCAAACACGCTCCGGCCTCAAACGGAGTACATGGCGACCCGCAAGACTAAACATTGCACAGGGTTCCCATGGACATCACTGAAGATCACATGGGCGCCTTCTTCAAATATGGAAAGGTGGCGGATGTGTCATCGGTGATTCCGAAATCGAGATTATGACTGGCGACATGACCCTGCAGGTGACGATGACTCCGGAAGAGTTCACTGACATCCCAAGCATTCTCACCTACGGGGCCGGTCAATGTATGTGGTGGTGGAGGGCAGAAGACTGTTTTATTAGGTCTGGGGCGTAGGCAGTATCAAGAATCCCGCCCCAAAGACCCAGCAGCATAACAGCCGGCGGTACCTTCAACGGTACCCGGCGGATGCACCTTTACAAAGAGCTGGAGAATGAAGACAGGTGAAAAAGGAAAAACGCGTCCACCACCGGAGAAGTCTTCACCGGCGAAAATCACCTGTGTCATCCAGGGCGCCCGCGTCGCCGGAAACCACCTCCGCCGCCCAAATCCTCCCACCAGGGGAAGTCGAGGGAAAAGCAAGAAGATATGGAAACAAGCGTTCATCATCCTAAGGCGCAGCAGAGACAGGGAGGAAGATCAGCAAGAGAGCCCAAAAAGCCCCAGAAAGAGTAGAGCAGTGAAAAAGCAGCATACACTAAGGCTAAATGTTCATCCCTACCAGTATCGCCCGAAGGGCGTCTTATGCAGATAAAGGGCAAGAAGCACCCTCCTCCCCTCAAAACATGCCCCCGATCCCCGACCTTTAAACTGGCTTCTTTAACTCTCACCCCTACTATCTACTCTCAAGAAAAAAAAAAAGTTCCTTCCCCCAGGGAGAAGAAGCTAATAAAGGGCCTAAAAAGGACATGTCAGGGACTGGTCAACCTGAAGGCGCTCATTACTTAAGCGCACTGAGAAGCTAACTTTGGTGGATGGCAAGGTCCACTGAAGACCCTAAAACTTCCCAAAGGCCCCCGGCATTAACTTTACCCTGGTTCGTAGCACAGGGTAACCTGAGGGTGCAGGAACACATAAATGAAGCAGCAGGTTCTGCAAAGAAAGAGATAATGTACAGGAGTGAACTCCTGAACTCAAAATGTCTAAGAATTGTTGGGGGGTTTCCCAGTTCTTCTCCATCCACTGCTTATATGGGGTAATCGAAACTAACCTGCCCTACGAACGTTGGCGGGATTGTCCAAGACGGGCCAGTTACGTCGAACGTAAGGCAGGTTCACTCAGACAGTCCGTCGGTGTCCCTGCCTGAGATTTCTATCCGGTATATGACTAGAGTAAGTCTCTTTTCTATTTTCAGGTCTAAAAATTCTTATGTGCTGTCTAGTGACTGTCGTTTATTCAGCATATGGGAACCGGCATGCCAGAGGCGTTTCTTTGCTGGTCAGACATACCCTAGATGCGAGAGTGAACCTTTCCCATGTCAGTGCCAAGGGCCAGTTTGATTGTGACCGATATGGCAGTGAAAAGCAACTCGTTCGATTTGATTGCGGTTTATGCGCCCAATGATCAAGGTGAGCGGGTCTTTTTTTGACTGTTGGAGCCCTTCCTGATGGATTCAACGCGACTATTCATCCTAGTGAGGGACTGGAATGCCATTCTGAACCCCAAATGGGATAAAGGAGGGGTGTTAGCGGGAGG
>JBBBDQ010010594.1:0-17468 GCA_037127315.1 Ascarosepion bandense
AGACAGAGGGACGTGTTTGTTTCTTTGCGAGTTCCTCCTTTAGTTTTGTGCTTTCTTCATGCCTCGTAGCCTGGGTCGTATGCTTTGCGCATCTCCTCTATTGATGGTGCAGACCAGGCCAAGGCGTCCCTTCCTTCTTGCTGATGAAGGGAGAGGGCAGCTGTACGTGCCTTTAGTCCTGGGGCACATCAGGGGACTGAGGTCCGCAGCTTGACGCTTCCCTCTGGTCTGCCAACAACACCATTCCCCCTTTTCCTTCTCGATACTACACTTGTAGCAGGCGAAGGCTTTCGAGGAATGAGGGCCGATGTTTTGACCCAACCGGGAGGTACTACACGGTCCTGGTTGCTAGCATGCCCACTACAGGCAGGACGGATTTTGTCACAGAAGCAGCCAGAGGGGTGTTTGGTCTTCAGGGGCCTGGCTTCAGGCCTTCTTCTCTGGGCAGGAGGAGGGAGAGGTGAGCCAATCTTTCACCTCCAGCATGTCCAGTTTTACGACCGGTCACTATCACCAGTAGTCTCAGGCCCCCAACGTCAAGACAGTTGGGGATGTTATCGAGCACACACCACTCTCATGACTCACGAAAGACCATCCCCCGGTCAGGTCCTCGCAGAGCATCTACAATCTCACCGAATTGAGAAAAGTACGCCGCGAGATGCTCCCGATGACCTGAGGAGGGACCTCATTACCTGCCACCTTGGTCCTACGCATACCTAATTATTCTGTTCTAATAATAAAATCTTTCGTTATAAAGATCTTTTGATACCGTCTTTAGGCAATCTTCCGGCGTGGGCAGCAGCGTCCCACGTGAAATAGCCCGTGCCTTTTACGATTCGTAAGGGCTTGACCCCGTGGACTGCAGTGTCTTCAACACTGTCTTTGTGGGGCGACAAATCTTGCGCGAACGCTTGTCGACCACAAGGACTGACACAATTCTTTTTCAATTTTCTTAATTCCTGGGGATCCTCCAAGAGTCCATCTTCTGTCACAAGATGAGCGTAACTCTTGGCTCTCTCGAAAACTCCGTCAAATTGATTTTTACCTTTGGTGGGGACTTCCAGCCCAAGGGGCGATTCCCGGCCTCGGTATCTTTCGTTTGGTCTTCATCAATTTTGGTCTCGTTATCCTTTTGGCCATTATCGGCCACCACATTTTGGGTCTCTGTCTTTTCATCCGTCTTACTTGAAGTAGGAAGAGGGGAAAGATTCCTCATTCTTTTGGCCATTTTCGGCCACCATATTCTTCATCTTTTTTGGTCTTCTCTTGTTGTTGATCCTTATTTTCAACAATGAAGGGGAAAAACTCATCATCCTTTCCGGTGGACCTTCAAGGAGGTCAAACAAAAGTTTCTTTTTCATGACAAACTTGAGTCGGCCATTTTTTAAAATTAAGCAACACAACGTCGCCAATATATTTTCCTCCCGTAAATCCAATGAAGAATAAGAGGAGGAAAAAGCGGGAAAATAGAGGCTCAATAAACCTCGCAAGGTTAAAGGAATAGCCACAATGGCAAATAAAAATTAGCCTAATATGGCAAACAAAAATAACAAAACAGCTTACAATTCACAAAAAAATTGCCTTTGGCAGTAAATTAATAGTTTAAATAACAGCAAAAACTAACCTCTTGAGAGGTTTCTAAAAAAAAAAAAAAAAAAAAAAAAAAAGGTACCTAAAAAGGCGATAAACGATAAGTAGCTTTACAAAATTTACAAGATAAACTTACACGTTAACAATAAAAAAACAGAAGAGTCGCCTAAAAAGGCTACTAAAAGAAATAATACAGAAGGTGGTCAATAAACGTTAATAGGTTTCAAAAATAAAGTTTCAAACAAAAAGAGCGGAGAGTTGCCTAAAAGGCTACTTCCGGCATAAAACTAATATAGAGGGCTGGAAAAGAAAACGTTAAGTGTGGAGGAAATCAGATAATATTCAGTTTTACAAGTCACGAGAAAATTACAAAATAAAAATAAAGTTTAAACAAAAATTAAATGTAGCACGTAAGGCAAAACTAGAAACTGAAAAGTGAAAACAAAATTAAGTCACACGGTCCGACCTAAACAAAAACAAAGTATAGCGGCCAAGAAAAAATACGAAAATAAAGTAACAAAAGCTAGAAGATAAAATGAATAGAACAAAAACAAGGAAACGAAAAATTAAATAAAATTAAAAACTTAGCTATACAAAAAGTGTCTTTAGCAGGAAAGCGGGTAAGTCAGAAGAAGGTAACTTTTTGTCGGTATTCCGTCAAGACTGGACTGAAAAAAGACTCGACGCCACTCAAAAAATTGACATACTGCCTCTCGGGTGAATCAGTCGGTTGGTTTATCTATGACACTCTACCTGTACATAATCCATTTTCCCTCTAAGTCTATAAAATTTCCACTCGAGGCCCCCTCCTCTTTTTCCTTTAGAATGGGCTGAAGGTGGATTATTAGGAACGTAGCTGTGATACTTTTTTTTTTTCTCACCCAGTGGCGGTGCTTCTTTCTTTGGAACCGATTACCCTGCACGCCAGACACAAACGAACCTTCTTTTTTCAGGCCCTTACTAGTCTCTATCCATACCATGTTCACATTCTAATTTTTTTTTTCACACTCAAACACTTGTCATATCAGATGTTATACACAAGTCCCCACTAAATTGCCAGACACTTATTGACACACCTAAGGTGATCAGTTTGAAGTTTGACAGGTAATATGTTACTACATTTGAATTCTTCTTTGCAATGCTTGGTCACTTCTAGAAATTCATGGGTTGTAAAATGTAAAACAGTGAAAGTTTCTCTTGTTAATTTGCCATTTCCTCCAGAGATGCCATTCCAAGATTCTAACCCGTCATGAATAATTGAAGATTTAAAATTTTCTTCATTTACTCTAAGTCAATTGCAGTGTTATTTCCTAAGCCGACAACCTTTAAATGGCGTTTTTACATTCATTGTTGTCCACTAAATATAAATACGTTTACATGATACCTGCAAAATTAAGGCAAACATTTCTGTTTTATAAGGTCAATAATCCTGGAATAGTGTTCTCATTAAAAATTTGCAGAACTAAATGTAAGTTACAAAATGGGGCACTGGATTCTATCTGATTCCTTGATTTTCATTGTGACAAAATGTTGGGAACAGCATGCATTTACTTGCATATTTTTCACCAAGCCAGTTGCTTCTAATCCATTTTAATATATAGACTGAGTCAATAGGAGAAATAAAGGAGTTGAGAAATATATAACTGGGTGTGGATATACAATGGAACGCTTTAGGGGACTGCAAAAGAAAAATATAGCTTTTTTATTTATAGCATTATTATTTGTTATGATTGATAATACTTGAATGCCTATCTCCTCTAATCTAATTATTATATTGTTATCAATATCAAATAAATTCTCAGTTTTAAGACATTTATAACATGCACAACATCTTTATATTGCAGTACAACTGTAAAGGCAAATGCACTTGTTGCAGCTTCGTTGTTTTTGTCAGATAAGCCAACAATATTACCAACCTCATAATCAAATAAGAATTTAGATGAATTTCATCAAAAAGTAAAGAAATACATCATTGTCCTTCTGCACTAGAAACTTAAATTTATTTTTAATATGTATGAGAAAATTATTTATGTTGCTCAGTCAAGGATTCATCTATGTTGATAAGGTTAGTCTTTTAATGCTTGAATAGCTTGGTAAAATTATATTTTGCTTTCTCTTTAGAGAACAGTTATATAACTTCTAAATAATATATTATGTAGTTATGTATCAACTTTACATTGCAACATGGAAATTTCTATGTTTCAGATGAGTTCTCATCATCTAGGCAATGTTGATGTCGTTGTGCAGATGATTTACATTTAAAAAAAGTTTTTTTTAGATTTTTTAAATGTAAATCATCTCTCTTATCAACTTTTGTTGCTGATATCTCGAAACATAGAAATTCCATGTCTAATGTAAAATTGTTATGACTATATAATTATGTTTAAGCACTCTATATAATACTCATTATATTGAGCACTGTTTTAAATGTAATTACTCAAAATAAAAAAAAACCTTGAGTCTTTTCACTTGAAATAACTTTTAAATAATCAAGTTAATTTGGTGTCATTAAGTTTAGCTGCTCATAAATTTGATTAGCTTTTTAATTTAAAATATATTAAGTTTAATCTTGTTTACTTACTGGAATATGTCTTTAGTTGGTACTTTAATTTTTAATGATTTATTCCATGCTGTATTTTCTTCCTGAACAACGACCCAGATGACATCGTAATAGTCCCATTTGGCACAACAGCAGATATAGTCAAGATCCATTTTACAGAAAGTTCAGAATTGTAAAGTAAAGTTACGATATCCATTATATTTTGTTTTTAGTGAATCATCCTGTAAGTGATTTCATTATTTTATATAATTTAATCAGTTTGTTGAAAAATACGCAATAAATATATATTAATTGTTCCTCGCTTGGAAAGACTTTTTCAAATTCATTAATCATTAAATGTTGTATAATCCTGAATGAAAATTGCCACAGTAAATTTATGTTCAATCTCACACAACATAATCTCCTTTACAATATCAGTCGGATTAAGTGCCATACGTGATACACGCTTTGGCGATCGTGTCTCAAAGAGACATGACTGACTTCTAGACAGAGATATCCACAGTAGGTTGCCATTGCTGTCTGCGGTAGACTGGTTGCCGACCAAGGCTATAGAACCCAATCTGTCCTGGTATTTAACCCATAACTGGAGAGAAAGACGGATTAATACAGCACCAAGGGTATTTGCGCGTAAGTGAATACAATGGTTAACTGGAATGTCGAACTTGGCTCCCCGATTTCTTGTTCTGCGCCGATATCCACTGCACCACAACGCACATCCTTTCGCTTTAATGTAGAGGATATTTCAAAAGAGTAGCAGTAAAAAATAAAAATAAAATTGGTAGAAAGCTGGACAAGAAAGTGCTAACTTAAAGGTGTGCTTCTAATTCCATCAGACACTGAAAATGTTAATATGAGTATCCTTCTATCTTCAAGATTTCTCAATGTAATCTTTTGAATCATCTGCACATCAAGGCGAGAAGCCACTGAGATGCATAGAGAAAGAATAAGAAAAAAAAACATTAAAGAAGAGAATAGTAAAAGAACAGAATTAAACAGAAGATAATGATTGACATTTAAATTTTTAAATATCAAAGCTGACTGGAAAGCAACAAACCAGGAGAGATATTCCTGGTAAAATGCATTTGAAGAAATTCTTAGCATAGAACTTACGATTACTTTTAGTCATTTCAACTGTAAAATGATGAGACCCTCACTGCTAATCTACTACTGCGCTTAAATTCATAGTCTAGGAATGTTCATCAGAATGATTACCATGAAAATATTTATAAAAAATACACACAAAAAGTTATACTACAGCAGTCAGGAAAGTAATTGAAGCCAAGATGCCATTTTGGGACCAATAACATTGCAGATTCTTTAGATTTTAACAAGGATCTCTAAAGACATGGCAGAAGCATCTGACAAGACATGGCATCAACATTCAATGTTGAGGGATAAATGGTAGACTTATAAATATGCAAGATAGATTCTGGTAGCAGAAAAATTCACTAACAAGACACAATAAAACAACTTTCCAGTCTCGGACCAAGC
Organism: Ascarosepion bandense; assembly: GCA_037127315.1. Lineage (NCBI taxonomy): Eukaryota > Metazoa > Mollusca > Cephalopoda > Sepiida > Sepiidae > Ascarosepion > Ascarosepion bandense. Next base: position 5,642 of record JBBBDQ010010594.1, read on the forward strand.
AATTGATTCAATATAATCACTTTCCACTTCATGCCACTGGAAAACGTGGCCCAAAAGACACAATGAAAGTCACTCCTCTGGTGGACAGCATCAGCCATGCTGTTAAAAGGTAAAAAGGTTTATTTCAGATAATTAAAAGTCCACTTTCATTTTGGAGGTGTTAAAATTAACATGCCATTTTTGTCTCAGTTAACAACAGATTGTAGGTGACTTTTCATTCAGCAGCTAATTGACCTCACCCAGGCCAATCAAACTTCCTACCTGCAGCTAAAGATAAATAATTATCATCAAGCATATATACATAGTTGAGAATGGATAATGTTGGCAGGTCATTGATGAAAATTAGGAAGAATTTAGATTCAAGAATAAAAGCCTGAGGCATATGCCTTAATGCAAAATCTGAAAGAGTGGCCATTCAAGACATTTTTATTAAAGATTAGGAAAGAAGATTGAAACCATTTAAAAAATCCATCCAAAAATACCGTAAGTTTTCAACTTGTAGAAGAATTCTAGCAGACCAAAGAAACTCTGAAGGCCTTTTGAGATATTGAAGGCATCAGACCATTCTTCAAAGTAAATCTTGATAGACTTTTTCAGCAATATTGCTATCTGCTAATGAAGTTTGGGTCACAATGTCATACCAAGAAGAACGTTTTCCTTGTCAAAATCGTCTTGCACATCAACAAATGTACCATCCACCCATGCATTGAATATTGCTGCCATATCTGCTCTGGTGCACCTGCTATTCGTCTTGTTCTTGACAAAATCTTCAAAACAAGGTTGTAATATAATCGATCCTGACTTGGCATTTCACTTCAATTACTTTCTCACCAACATGACATGGCTTCTCTTTATCTTTCTGCAAATATTTCCATGGCAACTGCTCTGATTGTATTGTTTTTCTTCTGATGCCCTCACTGTGTAAAGTTAAGTGTCTCACTAGAATGGCATCTATGTTGCACATGTTTACTGTTCATGTGACCACCTCTTCTGCTCTAACAGTTTCTTTTCTCACACTTCTTACTTGTGAACTCCTTTCAATTTACTTGCTTCTTGGATATGTACAATATTCAAAAATTTAAATGCAACATCATTCCCCATCTCCTATCTTCTTGAATCCTTTGATTTCTTTCCTCAATCTCCTCCCTAGACTCAGATTTTCTCTCATTTTTACTCCCTCTGTCCCCCCACCCCTGTATACTCTAAGTGGCATTTTCACCTTTGTGAGGGAAGTGATTAAAAAAATAAATATACCAACAGTTGATCTTAAAGATTGTTTGGAAACAAGACTTGTAATTGGTCTTTGTTGCATTTCTTCTCTCTGATATATACAAACAAGATACCATCAATAAACCCATGAATAGTCTGAAAGAATTCTTTTCAACAATTGGCCAAATATATTGCAATTAGCGTTTATATCTAAAATCTCTGTCCCATGTTGTTACATTTGCATATTTTCTTTTTTTAAAACAAAATTATTAAAAAAATAAATAACAATTTCAACATTTCATCTGCTGTATTTATATATTTTAGAAGATAAATAAACCACGGATCTGGTCAATGCGCACCTGACCTAACTCTTCCACCCTGGACCCTCAACCCCCGGCGTGATAACCCTCTTCGGCTTGAGTTGTCTATTCGGTGTTAACCGAACACAAGGAGTTGACGTTGCTCTCGACATTCGTATATCAGTCAACCGGCCCACTGGTTTAAATCTACTGCCCACGTTGTGATTATTGGTTCCAGAAAGGAAAGAAGAAGTATTCGTGCACATCGACTGAAGATGTGAACTTGCTTATTAGAACCTGTGTTAAACATTTAAATTACAGCAAAAGAAATAGAAAGTAAAAATAATGTCCGTAGAAAGCCGAACAAAAAATGTGTTCTGAGTTGCACTCTTAATGTCGTTTATATACAGCAAGAAAGAATAGAAAATGAAAAAGGTTTTTAGAATGTTTTTCAGCATAACAACTCACACACTGAGTCTAGACAGACAGAGATAGAGAGTGTGTATGGATTTCGCCTGTTGTTAAATCATCTCAGACGATATATAACTCTTTTCAAAAATATTCTTTTGACGGAGTCAGTTCTTCTCAAATAAAACGCTGGGACCATGGTACCTTTGAAAGATGCTGAGTACAAACGAAGGATGAAGCAACCGGTAAATAAATACACTGCTTTTATCTCGCCGTTCAAATTTCCTTAAATATTTTTCATTAAAAATATTATTTCGTTCATTCCATTGTTTTCTGATGACCCGAATTAATCAGCCCCAACATATTTGAATCAGATTTCGCGACCAAGTAAACAAACACGCCGGTTTTATTCCGCTGTTTCAATTTACTCGAATTTGATTTAACATTACCGAGTTTACTGGAATTAAAAATTGTTTAAATTTCTTAATAGAAATTAAAAAGAAAGAAACGAATGACATGACGTTTCGGCCGTTTCCTTCTTCAGGTACCGGAAATTTGAACCCTTTAAACATTATGTGCTTGACTCTGTCCTCAGTCACTCTGTGAGTACAAGCTATCAGTACGTGGAAAAGAAAAAACAAATAAATATAATTAATTATGACAATTTATTTATCACTCTAGATTATCATGAAACAAATGAGTCAGACAAATCGAACACCCAGTGCGACTGGTACAAGCTAACACTCCGTGGAAAAGAAAAAGAAAGAAATATATTTACGACAATTTGTTATCGCATGAATTATCTTGTAAAACAAATAATTGCGGCAACGAACGCTTATTTATGCACTATACATTATAAGGGAAGATGTGGGGCACCATGTACCTGTTTGAGACGAAAAATGGGTTATTGGGTGAGCCATGACCATATATGTTTTTAGTAAAAAAAGAACGACGCGGAGAGCCATGATCATATTTTCGCGAATTTTTACAGAAGACTGACCGAAGGCGTGAGAATGAAGAAGAAGTCGGAACCAGTTCGAGAGTCTCAGTTGATGGATTGCACAACGGAGATTAGGAGATATATGTAAGGACATCATTTGTAGTACTAAGAAATGGAAGATGTGGAGAAGTCCGGCTACTTAGAGAGAAAGTATTAATTAACGACGCGGATATTCCGCTAGGTTTGAATCGTCAACCATCGTCACTGTTTTACTCATGCTTGGAAAAAATTTATTTCTCGATTAAGACACGCTGGGGTTTGAAGGTGTAACACCAGAGGAGTGGAACCTAACAGTCTGTGGTGTTGGAGCAAACTAACGCCAGTGAAGTCTATAGTAACAGTCTCTGGAGTTGACATCCATAGTCATTCAGAAGATTTTATTAATAAATATATATGAAACCGAACCCCGACTTTATGGCAACTACAATATTCTACGTATGTTGGTTGCCTACTTGAAAATTTCATTTCTACATCTGAGGCACTCAAGTAATGTATAGTCTGGCACAAGAACAATAAAAAGGAAGATCTGTTTTTAAATACCTTTTTTTACTTATTAACCCTTTAACATAATTTCGTGAAGAAAAGTCGTTAGCAGTGTCTTCATGTCCCGTCATGAGATGTTCGGGGTGGAATAAAAAGGAAAAAAAAACTGATTGAATTTCATTTCTATAATATTTTTTCATATTTAATAAACATTTTCAAAATTAATGAAAAATTAAAATTAAATGTATTTTTTATTTTTGAAAATAAAATTTATTTTATTTAAATTGATTTTTCTGTTGTTTTTTATTTCATTTTAATTTTTAGAAAGATTTTCGATGATTTAAAAATCATTACAAACGGGGGTTGCCGGGGTTTATTTTTCTGAAATTTGTCTCCACCTTTTGCACTTCAGCCATTTTATTTCTTCCCTGTTTCCCTGGAAAAAGGCATGAACTCATCTCGTCCTTGCAGTGATAATGTGTAGTGCGATCAATAAATTGTCATTAACAAAAATCATCGGACGACATTCAGATTTGGTCAGAAATTTGTACGGAACTTTTTCCGACAAAACAGAAAAATTCCTTTGAGGTTAAAGCCAAAAACATACCCAAATATAATTAGACTAAAGTCGAAAATATCTTCTTTAATTTCCATCTTTTGGAGAATTTTTCCATTTGGGTTGAAAAGACACATTTTCGACATTTCTTCCTTCGACACCCACAAATTCCCAGCCGTGGGATCGACACTAAGAAGTGGGACACAGGCGAATATTTGTCGGTGAAATTGGAACAAAGAAAATAGTCCACTTCTTTTTGTGTTAATTATTTTGTGTTTTTCCAAAAATTGGGGGCGTTTTTCTCCCCAAAAAGAAAAGTCTCCCCTCCCCGTAGGCGACTCCCTAGAACAATGTCGCCGGAAAGGCGATAAATGTCCCAGGGCAGGAATATCCGTCTTCCGTCCGTCAATTCACATCGGCCAATCAATTCTCCTGAATCATCGAATTCTTTCACCGATTTGTCGTCCAAATCGCATACAAAGACATGATCGTCTTTGTCGGTGGCGAGAATCTAGAAAATCCTCGCCGGGTTCCGAATCCCGCAGACGGTATTTTTTTTTGGAGCTGGATATAACCAGGTGTGTCGACCGTCGTCAATTCGATTATTTCTTTTCTCAAAGACTCCATTTTGGGAATGCCAATGTCAATTCCGCTTTTCGTGGGAACAAACGATTGTGGGAGCCGCAATCTAAGGTCCGCTCCCAGCAACCCACAAAAGACGTCATCGTCTTGGGCGTCGTTCCTCGAAAAATGACCCGCTTGATGGCGCCAAATGTTGACCTTCTTCAAAAGGTCGTCTCCCTCTTATACAGAATTTATGTTACGATTCGATCGAGCGTAAGTAACCTTTGGAATTAAGACAACGACACCTGAGTAAATAACAATGAAAACATGTCTTATTAAACAAAGGGTTAGTCAAAATGCAATAGTGAAGCAAGTTGTTTTTCCTTTTGCATTGGTACGAAATATAAAAGAAAGTCACTTGTTGAACGTCTAAATTTAAAATTTTCATGAAGAAATAGAAATAAAGTAAGTGAAACTAATTTTCTTAATGAATTCCTGAAAATGAAATTTCGCTAACCGAAGTAGTAAATAGAATGTCTATATGGTTCATTCAGTAATGAATTCGAACAATCTCGGCTACTGGCGTATGTTTATATTGTATATAACACGTTAAAGTCCGCCTTACTTTACCGAGCGCCGATGGCTAGAATCACTGTTTTTTCTTTCTCCTTCGTTTTCCTTTTTTTCTTTTTTTTTTTTTCTAGTGATTTAAAGAAAAACCAAAATAGAAAGACAATGGAAGATAACGATACTTCCCTTTATTTATTCGCCCTTAAATTGGCTTTTTGATATTTCGTGAATGGCAACTATTCACAGGCTTCTTAAGTTCAGACGAATGTTCATTCATTCACTCTCTCTCTCATATATTTTCCTAGATAAATAAACCATGGATCGGTAATTAAGAATCTGTCATTCAAATATCCCAGGTGATATTCAAATAAGACTATGTATTAATATAGGTACCTCCAATCAATTCTTAGATACCTAAATTTAAATTTAAAAAAAAATAGGTCTATTTGAAAGCCAAGGGATTAAAGTTAGTAATTCTTCCAGTAATCAAAATACACTGGTGTATTTTAAACTGAGAAGTATATCGATTGGTATCAGAAATTTTTGAAAAAAAAAATTTAAATTTTGCACTATTTGTGATTGATCGACACATTCCGTAAACAGTAGTCAACTTTCTGTTTAAAAATCTTGAAAAAATAAAATATACATCGTAGATACGTTTTTAAAGTCAATTGTTTAAATTGAAACTTACCTTAATCTGATTTCACACAATAGTACTTCCTTACTGTATGAAATTTAAGACAGAAACATCTTAAATACAGTAGTCCTGTCATCAACGTAATTGATTGTATATTACTGCTGCCATCTGTCAATAACCCAAGTATGGCGTCCGGACGTGCCAAATTTTTATGTATGTAAAAAAAACAGTTTTGTTTTTTAACTGCATAGTTAACCATGTATATTTTCATCAATTACATAATATTTCATACAATGTTCGTTTAGCTTTATAGCTGGATGATTGCATATACTTTCTGAATAAATAAAAATAAAGTTTCTTTTAAAATAATTTTACAATTTAATAAGAAAGAATGAAATTAAAATAACACATCTAAGTTATGAAATATTAGGCTAAGTATTAATATTTTTATTATGCATTTTCATGTTAATTAGTAAGATAACAAGGTAAAAATATCTAATTTAATTTTTATCTAACTGTAGATGTTTATAAACATGGCAAAATTGTATGTAGCTAAATTACTAAAATTGTAATTTCTTTCTTTAGTTTTTCACTGCATAGTAATACTAAAAATGTAACAGTATTTTCAGCAGTGCTTATTTTTATAGAATTTTAGTATAGCTTTTAGCTGGATGATTGCATACACTTTCTGAATAAATAAAAATAAAAATTTCATTTTAAAATAATTTTTACAATTTAATAAAGAAGAATGAAATTAATTAAAATAACCCAGCTAAGTTATGAAATATTAGGCTAAGTATTAATATTTTTATTATGCATTTTTCATGTTAATTAGTAAGATAACAAGGTAAAAATATCTCATTTAATTTTTATATAACTGTAGATGTTATAATTCTATATTTTTTTATACATGTCATAATGTATCTTGAAGAGAAACGACTTTCAGGAATATTTGTTGAGCGATTCACAAACAAGCATTGAAAAGAATAGCAATTTTTATGTAAGGCCGGACAACCCTTGAGTCACGTGAAAACAGGAAATCAACATGCAAAAAATTAACAGGTTTTCATTAATTTACAAAAATGGAGACACCTTTTTAGAGTAACTGTTTAAATTCTTTGTTTAATACATATGTTTGCCACACATTAATTTAAAAAAATCTGAGAGACCGACGAGGAGGAAATTGTAGGAATTTATGAAACTTTTTTTAGAAATTAACTAATAAAAATAAAATAAGATAATAAAGATAAAAACAATTTCTGTAAAAATTCATTACGAAATTTTTTTTCTATTCAGACTACGATATAATTTTAATTTATATTTATAAAAACAATTAAATGTTTATCCAAATAAAAAAATGGCATAGTTTTATTGCATTTTTGTTTTTCTAATTAGACAGATTTTCTAAAAAGTTTTGAAGAAAAAAGACAGTTGATTTGCGTTCCTAAATGACTCCTGAATTTAATTAAAACTATCTATGTGTTGAGACCTAGTCGCATTTTTCGACATTTCTGGAAATTTAAAAAAAATGTTTTACCATTATTTTCCTAAAAATGATTATTCAAAACCTATTTCAGTTAATTATGAATAAGTCCTGAAAATTTCATCAAAATAATTTTTTTTGCGGAGAATTTCCAAATTAAGGTGTCTTTCAAAGTCAAAAATGCCTTCGCGTAATACATTTTGAAGTAATAAACTCTAGCGTCAATTTATCCCACTAACTGTCGAGAAAAAAAAAATCCTACATTAAATGAGCCTTTTAGAAACTGTTAGAACAATTTTAAAAGTTTGTAAAAATAATTTAAAAAATACTTTAATCGATCCTCTTTATGATAGCATAAACATTTTGCCGAGAAAACTTCGTTTTTATTTAGTTTGAGACCTTTTCCTTCAGACTATGCCTTTTTTCAGCGAAAAATAAGCTCAAATTTTATTCTTCCGCCTAAAATCGTTCAGCAGCGAATGACTCTCACTAAGTCGGTAATGGCTGACAAAAAGAGCGAGAAGTCCAATTTTTTTTCTGATCGTTAACATCAAAAAACGATTGGGTTCTATAAAAAAACATCCAAATTTATTTGCTGAAAATCGAAATGTTTCTTTCATTTTCATCTTTTTGAGAACTTCTCCATTTTGGTTAAAAAGAAAAATTTTCCGACTACATTCTCCGTCGATCCCCACAAATTGATCGTGGGATCGGCACGAAGGGGGCGATAACCCTCACCCCTCCTCGACGACCACCCAAAAGACGGATTTTTCATTTTTTATCCTCTTTCCGAAAAACAAACAATTTCTTTAAATTCCTCGTTACAGGAGAAAAATTTGTCGGTTAAATTGACACAAAGAATAAAATTGCTTTTTTTTTTGGTGTCAATTATTTTTCTATTTCTAAAAATGGTGGGTGTTTTTTTCTCCCCAAAACAAAAGTCTTCCCCCAAGAGCGGACCCCCAGGACAACAAACGACGAAAATGTCATCGGAAAGACGACAAATGTCCGTGGGTCGAATTCCTCTTCTCGATCCGTCAATTCACATCAGCCAGCAATTCCCCAGAATGATCGAATTCTTTCACCGAATCGTCGAGAAAATCGCAGACAAAGACATGATCGTCTTCGTCGGTGGCGAGAATCGAGAAAATACTCTCCGGGTTCGAATCCCGCAGACGGTATTCTTTTTGTAGCTCACTCGCATAGTCGAACAGCTTTCCGGGTTGGAAATACCCGGATGTTTCAACTGTCGTCAATTCAATTACTTCTTTTCTCAAAAGACTCAGGGAATCGTGACACCATTTTGGAATGTCACGTGTTCAACTTTTCGTGGGAATATGTGTAAACGATTGTGGGAGCCGCGATCTAAGCTCCGCTCAGCAACCTCAACCCACAAAGGACGTCGTCGTCTTGGGCGTCGTCCCTCGAAAGATGACACGCTTGACGGCGCCAAATCTTGACCTTCTTCAAAGGTCGTCGCCTTCCTTTTGAGAGAACCGCCATTTTTCTAGCTGGACGGACGTCGCCTCTCTCATATTATTGCACAGCTCACCAAGCCGGTCGTGTCTCTTCAAACAACGCCTCAAACTCATCCCACATTTCGAAACATTTCGCGTCGCAATCCGTTGGCAATTTTGCAATGGATTGCCTCGTCTCCGTTCCTCATACTGACCCGGTTTTCGAAATCCTCGAGTTCCCCTCCTCTAGGGTGGGGCTGCGCATTTTTTCCTCCTTCGATGCCTCCTCCCTCACAGACAAAGGCGCAGGGGAACACTTGGGGGAGGCAGTCATGTGATCAACGTAACACGCGTCACAGAAACACACGTTGCACCGATCACAAAAGGCGTCGGTTTGCAGTGCAGGCGACACTCGTCCGACCTCACGGCCCCCCACGGCCTCCACCCTCGACATGTCGCCCACGTCTCTGGGTTTGTGTTCTGGTTTGAACTGACTGTGTTTTCTTCTGCATTTCTGGAAGAAATGTTTCTTGCAATCCTGGCACCGTCTGGCCAGTCGTTTCTTGTCGTCAGCAGCCAAACACCAGTTGCAGCGCAATTTGGTTAATTCCACGTGCTGGCGCGTCACAGTCTTCTCCAAAAATGGTGAAAGTATCAAATGATCACGTGTTTCCACGAGGGCGTAGCACTAGGGACAGCCTGCATCGTCCTGTGTCGCTGCTTGAGATTGGTTATCTGAATATGACCAGACACAAAGAATGAAGACATGGCAATGTCTTCGAGGACAATTCCAGAAATTGGTCGCAATTCGAACAAGGAAATTTCTCTTCATTCATCGACGCCATCTTGAAATTTTCTTCATCACAAAATCTGAAAATAAATAAATAAATAAATAAATAAAAATAAATAAATAAATAAATAAAAATAAAAATAAATAGAAAAAAAAGTAGCAAAATTTTCATTGAAGAATAAAAAAATTTCCTCCATAGAAAAAAATTGGCATCTAAAATCGCAATAAAAAGGGAGATGAATGGGGACAAAAGGTGAATGAAATCCCAGAGAGAGTGAGAGGGATAAAAGGAAAGAGAAGAGCAATTCAATAAACGAGCGAGAAAGAAAGAAACAAAGAAAGAAAGAAAGAAACAAACAAACAAACAAACAAACAAAAGAGAAGGAGGATAGACAGATTATCAAGGAAGGGAAAGAGCAATTCAATGAACGGAAAGAAAGATAGGAGTAAAAGAAACAAAAGAGGGGAGAAGAGAGAGGGAGAAAAACGTAGATAAACGTAAAGAAAGAAGGGTAAAATAAACAAAGAAAGGAGAAGATAGAGAGATTATGAAGGAAGAAAGAGAGAGTAAAGAGCAATTCGATAAACGGAAAGAAAGAAAGAAAGAAAGAAAGAAAGAAAGGAGGAGGAAAGATTGGTTATGAAAGAGAAGAAAATGATAGAAACAAAAGATAATCTTTTTTTAATTCTCTACTCATAGCTTAGTATGGCACAAAGGTCAATAGAAGCTACAAATATCGTCATATATATATTTATATATATATGACGTTATTTGTAATTTCTATTCTATTAATATATATATATATATATGTGTGTGTGTTTATATATATATATATATATATATATATATATATATATATATATTACAATCCTTTCTTTTATTAATTAATTAATATTATATTAATTACTTAATTATTATGTATATAAATTATATATTCATTAGACTGATATCGTCTGCTTATTAAACCCACAGACAGAAAAGTTGTCTGAAAGTAAAAAAGAAAAAGATTTTCTTCTTTTATAGACAGACTGTCCGATAGATTGATAGATTGATAGATTGATAGATAGACAGACTTATATATAAATTATTTTGACATTTTCTTTTTTAAAAAAATTTCTTTGTTTCAAAATTACGGGAAAAAATATTCACATTTTTTGTTGACCAAATGAATTTTTTAAAACGTCGGAATAAAAATTAAATATAACTGATTATTTTAATTTTTAATTTTTTTAATAAAATATATTTTCGTCACGTTTGACACGTGTGATTTGATTTCTGTGACATAATTCAGCAACCATCTAAGATGTTAGATGTTTTACGGAGCAAATGTAAACATTGGCCAAAAAGTGCGAAAGGCAAAATGGCTGAAATTAAACTCAAAAAGTATGTGTCGACCTGGCTTCCCTGTGAATGTGTATCCCTGAAAGTTTGAATGGCGTAGATTAAAAATGTAGGTGTGCATAGAGAACAGTCACACACACACTTACAGATTGTCTTTATATATAGAGATAACTTATCGATGATTAATTGAAAGTTCTTTATGTTTTATCTCTAATGCAAAAACAAATAAATGTAACTTTTTCGTTTCGCTAGAGATATAAAAATTTCCATTAGTCATCGCTAGTTTAATTTTCTGTAATCGATTATAAATATTACATGTTTCTTTTAGAAATTTCGGCAGAAGGTGGGCTTCTATTTTTACTTTGGTCGGAGTAGAAATGACAAGCGACTGTTAGTTATAACCCAATGATTGCTAAGCAAACATCTTTGTCATGAGAAAACAAATAAAAATCGTGGAAAATCAAGAATGCTCTTCCATGGTCGATGTAAAGTTCCTTGTTTTGTGAAATATTAAAACAAGAAAATATTTTAAATTTAATTATAATAATAAATCGATTTCTATCGACGCAATTATATTATGATGTTTTCAATAAAGAATAATTCCTCGTAATATTGAAAGACATTTTTGTCCATGTCTCTTCTTCACTCACCTTCATCATCTTAAATTCATGTCATAAATCTCATTCAGTAACCATTGAGTGCATTGAGTGGCTCTTAAGCCTTGTATTGGGTTAACTTGAGTAAAACAGATTAATTGAAATAAAAACAGTGACCTATACTAAATTTTAGGTTGGTAAAACCCACGTCAACAAAATATTCACCCCCACCTTTTTCTTTTAAGGACATAATAGGAACAATTCGAGATAAGAAATCCCCAGACACTTGTATTTTACCAACTAAATTATCTCAACACTCTTTATACACAACTAAAAACAGACGATAAGGACTGTACACATTTGATTTAATCTATCTTATCATTCTGTCGGATTCCATTACATGATCTACATTTGACCGAAAACTCACAGTTTT
>JBBBDQ010010615.1:0-2500 GCA_037127315.1 Ascarosepion bandense
TCCGTTTGTTCATATCTATCTATCTATCTATCTATCTCCATTTGTTCATATCTATCTATCTATCTATCTATCTCCGTTTGTTCATATCTATCTATCTATCTATCTATCTCCGTTTGTTCATATCTATCTATCTATCTATCTATCTCCGTTTGTTCATATCTATCTATCTATCTATCTATCTATCTATCTATCTCCGTTTGTTCATATCTATCTATCTATCTATCTATCTATCTCCGTTTGTTCATATCTATCTATCTATCTATCTCCGTTTATGTATCTATCTATCTATCTATCTCCGTTTGTTCATATCTATCTATCTATCTATCTATCTATCTATCTCCGTTTGTTCATATCTATCTATCTATCTATCTATCTCCGTTTGTTCATATCTATCTATCTATCTGTCTATCTCCGTTTGTTCATATCTATCTATCTATCTATCTATCTCCGTTTGTTCATATCTATTTATCTATCTGTCTATCTCCGTTTGTTCATATCTATCTATCTATCTATCTATCTCCGTTTGTTCATATCTATCTATCTATCTATCTATCTCCGTTTGTTCATATCTATCTATCTATCTATCTATCTCCGTTTGTTCATATCTATCTATCTATCTATCTATCTATCTGTCTCCGTTTGTTCATATCTATCTATCTATCTATCTATCTATCTGTCTCCGTTTGTTCATATCTATCTATCTATCTATCTATCTGTCTCCGTTTGTTCATATCTATCTATCTATCTATCTATCTGTCTCCGTTTGTTCATATCTATCTATCTATCTATCTATCTATCTATCTATCTATCTCCGTTTGTTCATATCTATCTATCTATCTCCGTTTGTTCATATCTATCTATCTATCTCCGTTTGTTCATATCTATCTATCTATCTATCTATCTCCGTTTGTTCATATCTATCTATCTATCTATCTATCTATCTATCTATCTCCGTTTGTTCATATCTATCTATCTATCTATCCATTTATTCATATCTATCTATCTATCTATCTATCTATCTATCTCCGTTTGTTCATATCTATCTATCTATCTATCTATCTATCTCCGTTTGTTCATATCTATCTATCTATCTATCTATCTATCTATCTATCTATCTATCTATCTCCGTTTGTTCATATCTATCTATCTATCTCCGTTTGTTCATATCTATTTATCTATCTATCTATCTCCGTTTGTTCATATCTATCTATCTATCTATCTATCTATCTATCTCCGTTTGTTCATATCTATCTATCTATCTATCTATCTCCGTTTGTTCATATCTATCTATCTATCTATCTATCTATCTCCGTTTGTTCATATCTATCTATCTATCTATCTCCATTCATTATCTATCTATCTATCTATCTATCTATCTATCTATCTATCTATCTCCGTTTTTTCATATCTATCTATCTATCTATCTATCTATCTATCTCCGTTTTTTCATATCTATCTATCTATCTATCTATCTATCTATCTATCTCCGTTTTTTCATATCTATCTATCTATCTATCTATCTATCTATCTCCGTTTGTTCATATATATCTATCTATCTATCTCCGTTTGTTCATATCTATCTATCTATCTATCTATCTCCGTTTGTTCATATCTATCTATCTATCTATCTATCTCCGTTTGTTCATATCTATCTATCTATCTATCTCCGTTTGTTCATATCTATCTATCTATCTATCTCCGTTTGTTCATATCTCTCTATCTATCTATCTCCGTTTGTTCATATCTATCTATCTATCTATCTATCTCCGTTTGTTCATATCTATCTATCTATCTATCTATCTCCGTTTGTTCATATCTATCTATCTATCTATCTATCTATCTATCTCCGTTTGTTCATATCTATCTATCTATCTATCTATCTCCATTCATTCATATCTATCTATCTATCTATCTCCGTTTGTTCATATCTATCTATCTATCTATCTATCTCCGTTTGTTCATATCTATCTATCTATCTATCTATCTCCGTTTGTTCATATCTATCTATCTATCTATCTATCTATCTATCTCCGTTTGTTCATATCTATCTATCTATCTATCTATCTATCTATCTATCTATCTATCACCGTTTGTTCATATCTATCTATCTATCTATCTATCTATCTATCTATCTATCTCCGTTTGTTCATATCTATCTATCTATCTATCTATCTATCTATCTGTCCGTTTTTTCATATCTATCTATCTATCTATCTATCTATCTCCGTTTTTTCATATCTATCTATCTATCTATCTATCTATCTATCTATCTATCTATCTCCGTTTGTTCATATCTATCTATCTATCTATCTCCGTTTGTTCATATCTATCTATCTATCTATCTCCGTTTGTTCATATCTATCTATCTATCTATCTATCTCCGTTTGTTCATATCTATCTATCTATCTATCTATCTCCGTTTGTTCATATCTATCTATCTATCTATCTATCTATCTATCACCGTTTGTTCATATCTATCTCTCTATCTATCTATCTATCT
>JBBBDQ010010616.1:0-13902 GCA_037127315.1 Ascarosepion bandense
TTTATCTTTGATATTACAAGGAGTTTCTTGTTGGTCTCTCACTACCCCTGCCCTCACACATAATAATCAATGGGGTTTCAGTCTGGGCAGTGTAGGTAGCCATATGTAAGGGGTGATGTTACATCCTTGGTTTCCTTCAGTTCATCTTTGATATTACAAAGGAGTTTTGTTGGTCTTCATCAACCTGCCCCACACATAATAATCAAGGGGGTTTCAGTCTGCAAGTGTAGGTAGCCATATGTAAGGGTGATGTGCTGCCATAATCCTTGCCTTCAGTTCATCTTTGATATTACAAGGAGTTTTGTTGGTTCATCAACTCTGCCCCCAATAATATAATAATCAATGGGGTTTCAGTCTGGGCAGGTAGGTAGCTATATGTAAGGGGTGATGTGCTGCCATAATCTCTTTGCCTTCAGTTCATCTTGATATTACAAGGAGTTTTGTTGGTCCTCACTTCCACTTGCCCCACAGATAATAATCAAGTGGGGGTTTCTCTAGTCTGGGGCAAGGTAGGTAGCCATATGTGGGCGGGGTGATGTGCTGCCATAATCCTTGCCTTCAGTTCATCTTTGATATTACAAGGAGTTTTGTTGGTCTCTCACCAACTCTGCCCCACAGATAATAATCAAGGGGTTTCAGTCTGGGCAGGTAGGTAGCCATATGTAAGGGGTGATGTATATGTATAATCTCTGCCTTTCAGTTCATCTTTGATATTACAAGGAGTTTTGTTGGTTCCCTCACTCAACTCTGCCCCACACATAATAATCAAGGGGGTTTCATTCTGGGCAGGTAGGTAGCCATATGTAAGGGGTGAGATGTGTTGCCAATCCTTGCCTTCCAGTTCATCTTTGAGTATTACAAGGAGTTTTGCTGGTCTCTCACTCAACTCCTGCCCCACACATAATAATCAAGGGGTTTCATTCTGGGCAGGTAGGCAGCTACATAAGGGGTGATGTGCTACAATCCTTGCCTTCAGTTCATCTTTGATATTACAAGGAGTTTTGTTGGTCTCTCACTCAACTCTGCCCCACACATAATAATCAAGGGGGTTTCATTCTGGCAGGTAGGTAGCCATATGTAAGGGGTGATGTGCTGCCATAATCCTTGCCTTCAGTTCACTTTATATTACAAGGAGTTTTGTTGGTCTCTCACTCAACCTAGCCCTGCCACATAATAATCAAGGGGTTTCCATTCTGGGGCAGGTAGGTAGCCATATGTAAGGGGTGATGTGCTGCCATAATCCTTGCCTTCAGTTCATCTTTGATATTACAAGCAGCTTTGTTGTCTTCACCAACTCTTGCCCCCACATAATAATCAAGGGGGTTTCATTCTGGGCAGGTAGGTAGCCATATGTAAGGGGTGATGTGCTGCCATAATCTCGGCCTTCAGTTCATCTTTGATATTGCTGTATGAGTTTTTGGTCTTCACCAAATTCTGCCCCACACATAATAATCAAGGGGGTTTCATTCTTGGCAGGTAGGTAGCCATATGGTAAGAGGTTGCCATAACTTTGCCTTCAGTTCATCTTTGGACATTACAAGGAGTTTTTGTTGGTCTTCACTCAACTCTGCCCCACACATAATAATCAAGGGGGTTTCATTCTGGGCAGGTAGGTAGCCATATGGGTGATGTGCTGCCATAATCCTTGCCTTCAGTTCATCTTTGATATTACAAGAAAGCCTGTTGGTCTCTCACCAACTCTGCCCCACACATAATAATCATGTCTTCATTCTGCAGGTAGCCATGTAAGTGTGTGATGTGCTGCCATAATCCTTGCCCTCAGTTCATCTTTGGATATTACAAGAGCTTTTGTTGGCCCTCACCAGAACTTGCCCCACACATAATAATCAAGGGGTTTATTCTGGGCAGGTAGGTAGCCATATGTAAGGGGTGATGTGCTGCCATAATCCTTGCTCAGTTCATCTTTGATATTACAAGGAGTTTTATATTCCTCACTCAACTCTGCCCCACAATATAATAATCAAGGGGGTTTCATTCTGCAGGTAGGTAGCCATATGTAAGGGGTGATGTGCTGCTAACTTTGCCCTTCAGTTCATCTTTGATATTACAAGGAGTTTGTTACGTCCTCACTCAACTCCAGGTTTCACACATAATAATCATGCTCTATTCTGGGCAGGTAGGTAGCCATATGGTAAGGATGTGCTATTACATCTTGGCTTCAGTTCATCTTTGATATTACAAGGAGTTTTGTTGTCTCTCACTCAACTCTGCCCCACACATAATAATCAAGGGGGTTTCTATTCCCTGGGCAGGTAGGTTACATGTGGGGTGATGTGCCAAAGGCATCCTTTGCCTTCAGTTCATCTTTGATATTACAAGAGCTGTTGGTCTCTCACTCAACTCTGCCCCACACATAATAATCAAGGGGTTTCATTCTGGGCAGGTAGGTAGCCATATGTAAGGGGTGATGTGCTGCCATAATCCTTGCCTTTCAGTTCATCTTTTGATATTACAAGGAGTTTTGTTATTCTCCTCAACTCTGCCCCACACATAATAATCAAGGGGGTTTCAGTTGGGCAGGTAGGTAGCCATATGTAAGGGGTGATGTGCTGCCATAATCCTTGCCTTCAGTTCATCTTTGATATTACAAGTGAGTTTTATGGTCTCTACTCCTAACTCTGCCCCACACATAATAATCAATGGGGTTTCAGTCTGGACAGGTAGGTAGCCATATGTGTGGTGGTGATGTGCTGCCATAATCCTTGCCTTCAGTTCATCTTTGATATTACAAGGAGTTTTGTTGGTCTCTCACTCAACTCTTGCCCCACACATAATAATCAATGGGGTTTCAGTCTGGGCAGGTAGGTAGCCATATGTAAGGGGGTGATGTGCTGCCATAATCTTTGCCTTTCAGTTCATCTTTGATATTACAAGGAGTTTTGTTGGTCTCTCACTCAACTCTGCCCCACACATAATAATCAAGGGGTTTCAGTCTGGGCAGGTAGGTAGCCATATGTAAGGGGTGATGTGCTGCCATAGTCCCTGCTCTTAGTTCATCTTTGATATTACAAGGAGTTTTGTTGGTCTCTCACTCAACTCTGCCCCACACATAATAATCAATGGGGTTTCAGTCTGGGCAGTAGGTAGCTACATATGTAAGGGGTGATGTGCTGCCATAATCCTTGCCTTCAGTTCATCTTTGATATTACAAGGAGTTTTGTTGGTCTCTCACTCAACCTGCCCCACACATAATAATCAAGGGGGTTTCAGTCTGGGCAGGTAGGTAGCCATATGTAAGGGGTGATGTGCTGCCATAATCCTTGCCTTCAGTTCATCTTTGATATTACAAGGAGTTTTGTTGGTCTCTCACTCAACTCTGCCCCCACACATAATAATCAATGGGGGTTTCAGTCTGGGCAGGTAGGTAGCCATATGTAAGGGGTGATGTGCTGCCATAATCCTTGCCTTCAGTTCATCTTTGATATTACAAGGAGTTTTGTTGGTCTCTCACTCAACTCTGCCCCACACATAATAATCAAGGGGGTTTCAGTCTGGGCAGGTAGGTAGCCATATGTAAGGGGTGATGTGCTGCCATAATCCTTGCCTTTCAAAATTCATCTTTGATATTACAAGGAGTTTTGTTGGTCTCTCACTCAACTCTGCCCCACACATAATAATCAAGGGGGTTTCAGTCTGGGCAGGTAGGTAGCCATATGTAAGGGGTGATGTGTCACATAATCCTTGCCTTCAGTTCATCTTTGATATTACAAGGAGTTTTGTTGGTCTCTCACCAACTCTGCCCCACACATAATAATCAATGGGGTTTCAGTCTGGGCAGGTAGGTAGCCATATGTAAGGGGTGATGTGCTGCTAATCCTTGCCTTCAGTTCATCTTTGATATTACAAGGAGTTTTGTTGGTCTCTCACTCTAACTCTGCCCCACACATAATAATCAATGGGGTTTCAGTCTGGGCAGGTAGGTAGCCATATGTAAGGGGTGATGTGCTGCCATAATCCTTGCCTTCAGTTCCCTATCTTTGATATTACAAGGAGTTTTGTTGGTCTCTCACTCAACTCTGCCCCACACATAATAATCAAGGGGTCAGTCTGGGCAGGTAGGTAGCCATATGTAAAGGGTGATGTGCTGCCATAATCCTTGCCTTCAGTTCATCTTTGATATTACAAGGAGTTTTGTGGTTGGTCTTCACCAACTCTGCTCCACACATAATAATCAAGGGGGTTTCAGTCTGGGCAGGTAGGTAGCCATATGTAAGGGGTGATGTGCTGCCATAATCTTTGCCTTCAGTTCATCTTTGATATTACAAGGAGTTTTGTTGGTCTCTCACTCAATCCTCTGGCCCCACACATAATAATCAATGGGGTTTCAGTCTGGGCAGGTAGGTAGCCACATGTAAGGGGTGTGCTGCCATAATCCTTGCCTTCAGTTCATCTTTGATATTACAAGGAGTTTTGTTGGTCTCTCACCTCCAACTCTGCCCCACACATAATAATCAATGGGGTTTCAGTCTGGGCAGGTAGGTAGCCATATGTAAGGGGTGATGTGCTGCCATAATCTTTGCCTTCAGTTCATCTTTGATATTACAAGGAGTTTTGTTGGTCTCTCACTCAACTCTGCCCCACACATAATAATCAAGGGGGGTTTCATTCTGGGCAGGTAGGTAGCCATATGTAAGGGGTGATGTGCTGCCATAATGTTTGCCTTCAGTTCATCTTTGATATTACAAGGAGTTTTGCTTTATCTCTCACTCAACTCCTGCCCCACACATAATAATCAATGGGGTTTCAGTCTGGGCAGGTAGTAGCCATATGTAAGGGGTGATGTGCTGCCATAATCTTTGCCTTCAGTTCATCTTTGATATTACAAGGAGTTTTGTTGGTCTCTCACTCAACTCTGCCCCACACATAATAATCAATGGGGTTTCAGTCTGGGCAGGTAGGTAGCCATATGTAAGGGGTGATGGGCTGCCATAATCCTTGCCTTCAGTTCATCTTTGATATTACAAGGAGTTTTGTTGATCTCTCACTCAACTCTGCCCCACACATAATAATCAATGGGGTTTCAGTCTGGGCAGGTAGGTAGCCATATGTAAGGGGTGATGTGTCATTACATCCTTGCCTTCAGTTCATCTTTGATATTACAAGGAGTTTTGTTGATCTCTCACCTCCAACTCTGCCCCACACATAATAATCAAGGGGGTTTCAGTCTGGGCAGGTAGGTAGCCATATGTAAGGGGTGATGTGCTGCCATAATCCTTGCCTTCAGTTCATCTTTGATATTACAAGGAGTTTTGTTGGTCTCTCACTCAACTCTGCCCCACACATAATAATCAATGGGGTTTCAGTCTGGGCAGGTAGGTAGCCATATGTAAGGGGTGTGATGTGCTGCCATAATCCTTGCCTTCAGTTCATCTTTTGATATTACAAGGAGTTTTGTTGGTCTCTCACTCAACTCTGCCCCACACATAATAATCAAGGGGCTTCAGTCTGGGCAGGTAGGTAGCCATATGTAAGGGGTGATGTGCTGCCATATAACTTCTGCCTTCAGTTCATCTTTGATATTACAAGGAGTTTTGTTGATCTCTCACTCAACTCTGCCCCACACATAATAATCAATGGGGTTTCAGTCTGGGCAGGTAGGTAGCCATATGTAAGGGGTGATGTGCTGCCATAATCCTTGCCTTCAGTTCATCTTTGATATTACAAGGAGTTTTGTTGATCTCACTCAACTCTGCCCCACACATAATAATCAAGGGGGTTTCAGTCTGGGCAGGTAGGTAGCCATATGTAAGGGGTGATGCTGCCATAATCTTTGCCTTCAGTTCATCTTTGATATTACAAGGAGTTTTGTTGGTCTCTCACTCAACTC
The DNA here is from genome assembly GCA_037127315.1 of Ascarosepion bandense. Classification (NCBI taxonomy): domain Eukaryota; kingdom Metazoa; phylum Mollusca; class Cephalopoda; order Sepiida; family Sepiidae; genus Ascarosepion; species Ascarosepion bandense. Next base: position 5,849 of record JBBBDQ010010616.1, read on the forward strand.
TGCCCCACACATAATAATCAATGGGGTTTCAGTCTGGGCAGGTAGGTAGCCATATGTAAGGGGTGATGTGCTGCCATAATCCTTTGCCCTTCAGTTCATCTTTGATATTACAAGGAGTTTTGTTGGTCTCTCACTCAACTCTGCCCCACACATAATAATCAATGGGGTTTCAGTCTGGGCAGGTAGGTAGCCATATGTAAGGGGTGATGTGCTGCCATAATCTTTGCCTTCAGTTCATCTTTGATATTACAAGAGTTTTGTTGGTCTCTCACTCAACTCTGCCCCACACATAATAATCAATGGGGTTTCAGTCTGGGCAGGTAGGTAGCCATATGTAAGGGGTGATGTGCTGCCATAATCTTTGCCTTCAGTTCATCTTTGATATTACAAGGAGTTTTGTTGGTCTCTCACTCACTTGCCCCACACATAATAATCAATGGGTTTTCAGTCTGGGCAGGTAGGTAGCCATATGTAAGGGGTGATGTGCTGCCATAATCCTTGCCTTCAGTTCATCTTTGATATTACAAGGAGTTTTGTTGGTCTCTCACTCAACTCTGCCCCACACATAATAATCAATGGGGTTTCAGTCTGGGCAGGTAGGTAGCCATATGTAAGGGGTGATGTGCTGCCATAATCCTTGCCTTCAGTTCATCTTTGATATTACAAGGAGTTTTGTTGGTCTCTCACTCAACTCTGCCCCACACATAATAATCAATGGGGTTTCAGTCTGGGCAGGTAGGTAGCCATATGTAAGGGGTGATGTGCTGCCATAATCCTTGCCTTCAGTTCATCTTTGATATTACAAGGAGTTTTGTTGGTCTCTCACTCAACTCTGCCCCACACATAATAATCAATGGGGTTTCAGTCTGGGCAGGTAGGTAGCCATATGTAAGGGGTGTGCTGCCATAATCTTTGCTCTCAGTTCATCTTTGATATTACAAGGAGTTTTGTTGGTCTCTCACTCAACTCACCCACACATAATAATCAATGGGGTTTCAGTCTGGGCAGGTAGGTAGCCATATGTAAGGGGTGATGTGCTGCCATAATCTTTGCCTTCAGTTCATCTTTGATATTACAAGGAGTTTTGTTGGTCTCTCACCAACTCTGCCCCACACATAATAATCAATGGGTTTCAGTCTGGGCAGGTAGGTAGCCATATGTAAGGGGTGATGTGCTGCCATAATCCTTGCCTTCAGTTCATCTTTGATATTACAAGGAGTTTTGTTGATCTCTCACTCAACTCTGCCCCACACATAATAATCAATGGGTTTCAGTCTGGGCAGGTAGGTAGCCATATGTAAGGGGTGATGTGCTGCCATAATCCTTGCCTTCAGTTCATCTTTGATATTACAAGGAGTTTTGTTGATCTCTCACTCAACTCTGCCCCACACATAATAATCAAGGGGGGTTTCAGTCTGGGCAGGTAGGTAGCCATATGTAAGGGGTGATGTGCTGCCATAATCCTTGCCTTCAGTTCATCTTTGATATTACAAGGAGTTTTGTTGGTCTCTCACTCAACTCTGCCCCACACATAATAATCAATGGGGTTTCAGTCTGGGCAGGTAGGTAGCCATATGTAAGGGGTGATGTGCTGCCATAATCCTTGCCTTCAGTTCATCTTTGATATTACAAGGAGTTTTGTTGATCTCTCACTCAACTCTGCCCCACACATAATAATCAATGGGGTTTCAGTCTGGGCAGGTGGGTAGCCATATGTAAGGGGTGATGTGCTGCCATAATCCTTGCCTTCAGTTCATCTTTGATATTACAAGGAGTTTTGTTGGTCTCTCACTCAACTCTGCCCCACACATAATAATCAAGGGGTTTCATTTCTCCTGGGCAGGTAGGTAGCCATATGTAAGGGGTGATGTGCTGCCATAATCCTTGCCTTCAGTTCATCTTTGATATTACAAGGAGTTTTGCTTGGTCTCTCACTCAACTCTGCCCCCATTTACCATAATAATCAATGGGGTTTCATTCTGGGCAGGTAGGTAGCCATATGTAAGGGGTGATGTGCTGCCATAATCTTTGCCTTCAGTTCATCTTTGATATTACAAGGAGTTTTGTTGGTCTCTCACTCAACTCTGCCCCACACATAATAATCAAGGGGGTTTCATTCTGGGCAGGTAGGTAGCCATATGTAAGGGGTGTGATGTGCTGCCATAATCCTTGCCTTCAGTTCATCTTTGATATTACAAGGAGTTTTGCTGGGCCTCACTCAACTCTGCCCCACACATAATAATCAAGGGGTTTCAGTCTGGGCAGGTAGGTAGCCATATGTAAGGGGTGATGTGCTGCCATAATCCTTGCCTAGTTCATCTTTGATATTACAAGGAGTTTTGTTGGTCTTCACTCAACTCTGCCCCACACATAATAATCAAGGGGGTTTCAGTCTGGGCAGGTAGGTAGCCATATGTAAGGGGTGATGTGCTGCCATAATCTTTGCCTTCAGTTCATCTTTGATATTACAAGGAGTTTTGTTGGTCTCTCACTCAACTCTGCCCCACACATAATAATCAAGGGGGGTTTCAGTCTGGGCAGGTAGGTAGCCATATGTAAGGTGATGTGCCATAATCTTTGCCTTCAGTTCATCTTTGATATTACATAAGAGTTTTGTTGTCTCACTCAAATTCTGCCCCACAATATAATAATCAAGGGGGTTTCAGTCTTGGGTGTAGGTATTGCTATGTAAGGGTGATGTGCTGCCATAATCTTTGCCTTCAGTTCATCTTTGATATTACAAGGAGCTTTATTGGTCTCTCACCTGAATTCTGCCCTGTTAATATACAATCAAGGCTCTGTGCCCTGGCAGGTAGCCAGTATGTAAGGGGTGATGTGCTGCCATAATCTTTGCCTTCAGTTCATCTTTGATATTACAAGGAGTTTTGTTGGTCTCTCACTCAACTCTGCCCCACACATAATAATCAAGGGGGTTTCAGTCTGGGCAGGTAGGTAGCCATATGTAAGGGGTGATGTGCTGCCATAATCTTTGCCTTCAGTTCATCTTTGATATTACAAGGAGTTTTGTTGGCCTCTACTCAACTCTGCCCCACACATAATAATCAAGGGGGTTTCATTCTGGGCAGGTAGGTAGCCATATGTAAGGGGTGATGTGCTGCCATAATCCTTGCCTTCAGTTCATCTTTGATATTGCTGAGTTTTGTTGGTCTCTCTACTCAACTCTGCCCCACACATAATAATCAAGTGCTTCAGTCTGGGCAGGTAGGTAGCCATATGTAAGGGGTGATGTGCTGCCATAATCTTTGCCTTCAGTTCATCTTTGATATTACAAGGAGTTTTGTTGGTCTCTCACTCAACTCTGCCCCGTCACATAATAATCAAGGGTTTCAGTCTGGGCAGGTAGGTAGCCATATGTAAGGGGTGAGGCATGCTGCCATAATCTTTGCCTTCAGTTCATTCTGATATTGCTAAGAGTTTTGTTGGTCTCCTCACTAACTCTGCCCCACACATAATAACTATAGGTTTTCAGTCTGGGCAGGTAGGTAGCCATATGTAAGGGGTGATGTGCTGCCATAATCTTTGCCTTCAGTTCTATCTTGATATTACAAGGAGTTTTGTTGTCCTCTCTCACTCAACTCTGCCCCACACATAATGACCTAAGGGGGTTTCAGTCTGGGCAGGTAGGTAGCCATATGTAAGGGGTGATGTGCTGCCATAATTCCTGCTCTTTCAGTTCATCTTTGATATTACAAGGAGTTTTGTTGGTCTCTCACTCAACTCTGGCCCTCTGCATACTAAGCTAATCAAGGGGGTTTCCTAGTCTGGGCAGGTAGGCAGCCATATGTAAGGGGTGATGTGCTGCCATAATCCTTGCCTTCAGTTCATCTTTGATATTACAAGGAGTTTTGTTGGTCTCTCACTCAACTCTGCCCCACACATAATAATCAATGGGGTTTCAGTCTGGGTAGGTAGCCATATGTAGTGGGGTGATGTGCTGCCATAATCTTTGCCTTCAGTTCATCTTTATACATACAAGGAGTTTTGTTTGTCTCTCACTCAACTCTGCCCCACACATAATAATCAATGGGGTTTCAGTCTGGGCAGGTAGGTGTCATATGTGTAAGGGGTGATGTGCTGCCATAATCTTTGCCTTCAGTTCATCTTTGATATTACAAGGAGTTTTGTTGGTCTCTCACTCAACTCTGCCCCACACATAATAATCAAGGGGGTTTCAGTCTGGGCAGGTAGGTAGCCATATGTAAGGGGTGATGTGCTGCCATAATCTTTTTGCCTTCAGTTCATCTTTGATATTACAAGGAGTTTTGCTGTGTCTCTCACTCAACTCTGCCCACACAGCAATAATCAAGGGGGTTTCAGTCTGGACAGTGTGTGTAGCCATATGTAAGGGGTGATGTGCTGCCATAATCTTTGCCTTCAGTTCATCTTTGATATTACAAGGAGTTTTGTTGGTCTCTCACTCAACTCTGCCCCACACATAATAATCAAGGGGGTTTCAGTCTGGGCAGGTAGGTAGCCATATGTAAGGGGTGATGTGCTGCCATAATCTTTGCCTTCAGTTCATCTTTGATATTACAAGGAGTTTTGTTGGTCTCTCACTCAACTCTGCCCCCACACATAATAATCAATGGGGTTTCAGTCTGGACAGGTAGGTAGCCATATGTAAGGGGTGATGTGCTGCCATAATCTTTGCCTTCAGTTCATCTTTGATATTACAAGGAGTTTTGTTGGTTCTCCCTCAACTCTGCCCACACATAATAATCAAGGGGGGTTTCAGTCTGGACAGGTAGGTAGCCATATGTAAGGGGTGATGTGCTGCCATAATCTTTGCCTTCAGTTTATCTTTGATATTACAAGGAGTTTTGTTGGTCTCTCCCTCAACTCTGCCCCACACATAATAATCAATGGGGTTTCAGTCTGGACAGGTAGGTAGCCATATGTAAGGGGTGATGTGCTGCCATAATCTTTGCCTTCAGTTTATCTTTGATATTACAAGGAGTTTTGTTGGTCTCTCCCTCAACTCTGCCCCACACATAATAATCAAGGGGGTTTCATTCTGGACAGGTAGGTAGCCATATGTAAGGGGTGATGTGCTGCCATAATCCTTGCCTTCAGTTCATCTTTGATATTACAAGGAGTTTTGTTGGTCTCTCACTCAACTCTGCCCCACACATAATAATCAAGGGGGTTTCAGTCTGGGCAGGTAGGTAGCCATATGTAAGGGGTGATGTGCTGCCATAATCCTTGCCTTCAGTTCATCTTTGATATTACAAGGAGTTTTGTTGGTCTCTCACTCAACTCTGCCCCACACATAATAATCAATGGGGTTTCAGTCTGGACAGGTAGGTAGCCATATGTAAGGGGTGATGTGCTGCCATAATCCTTGCCTTCAGTTCATCTTTGATATTACAAGGAGTTTTGTTGGTCTCTCACTCAACTCTGCCCCACACATAATAATCAATGGGGTTTCAGTCTGGGCAGGTAGGTAGCCATATGTAAGGGGTGATGTGCTGCCATAATCCTTGCCTTCAGTTCATCTTTGATATTACAAGGAGTTTTGTTGGTCTCTCACTCAACTCTGCCCCACACATAATAATCAATGGGGTTTCAGTCTGGGCAGGTAGGTAGCCATATGTAAGGGGTGATGTGCTGCCATAATCTTTGCCTTCAGTTCATCTTTGATATTACAAGGAGTTTTGTTGGTCTCTCACTCAACTCTGCCCCACACATAATAATCAAGGGGGTTTCAGTCTGGACAGGTAGGTAGCCATATGTAAGGGGTGATGTGCTGCCATAATCCTTGCCTTCAGTTCATCTTTGATATTACAAGGAGTTTTGTTGGTCTCTCACTCAACTCTGCCCCACACATAATAATCAATGGGGTTTCAGTCTGGACAGGTAGGTAGCCATATGTAAGGGGTGATGTGCTGCCATAATCCTTGCCTTCAGTTCATCTTTGATATTACAAGGAGTTTTGTTGGTCTCTCACTCAACTCTGCCCCACACATAATAATCAATGGGGTTTCAGTCTGGGCAGGTAGGTAGCCATATGTAAGGGGTGATGTGCTGCCATAATCTTTGCCTTCAGTTCATCTTTGATATTACAAGGAGTTTTGTTGGTCTCTCACTCAACTCTGCCCCACACATAATAATCAAGGGGGTTTCAGTCTGGGCAGGTAGGTAGCCATATGTAAGGGGTGATGTGCTGCCATAATCCTTGCCTTCAGTTCATCTTTGATATTACAAGGAGTTTTGTTGGTCTCTCACTCAACTCTGCCCCACACATAATAATCAATGGGGTTTCAGTCTGGGCAGGTAGGTAGCCATATGTAAGGGGTGATGTGCAGCCATAATCTTTTTGCCTTCAGTTCATCTTTGATATTACAAGGAGTTTGCTGGTCTCTCACTCAACTCTGCCCCACACATAATAATCAAGGGGGTTTCCAGTCTGGGCAGGTAGGTAGCCATATGTAAGGGGTGATGTGCTGCCATAATCTCGCCTTCAAAGTTCATCTTTGATATTACAAGGAGTTTTGTTGGTCTCTCACTCAACTCTGCCCCACACATAATAATCAATGGGTTTGTGTCTGGGCAGGTAGGTAGCCATATGTAAGGGGTGATGTGCTGCCATAATCTTTGCCTTCAGTTCATCTTTGATATTACAAGGAGTTTTGCTGGTCTCTCACTCAACTCTGCCCCACACAATAATAATCAATGGGGTTTCAGTCTGGGCAGGTAGGTAGCCATATGTAAGGGGCAGATGTGCTGCCATAATCTTTGCCTTCAGTTCATCTTTGATATTACAAGGAGTTTTGTTGTCCTCTCACTCAACTCTGCCCCACACATAATAATCAATGGGGTTTCAGTCTGGGCAGGTAGGTAGCCATATGTAAGGGGTGATGCTGCCATAATCTTTGCCTTCAGTTCATCTTTGATATTACAAGGAGTTTTGTTGGTCTCACCAACTCTGCCCCACACATAATAATCAAGGGGGTTTCAGTCTGGGCAGGTAGGTAGCCATATGTAAGGTGATGTGCTGCCATAATGTTTGCCTTCAGTTCATCTTTGATATTACAAGGAGTTTTGTTGGTCTCTCACTCAACTCTGCCCCACACATAATAATCAAGGGGGTTTCAGTCTGGGCAGGTAGGTAGCCATATGTAAGTGGTGATGTGCTGCCATAATCCTTGCCTTCAGTTCATCTTTGATATTACAAGGAGTTTTGTTGGTCTCTCACTCAACTCTGCCCCACACATAATAATCAATGGGGTTTCAGTCTGGGCAGGTAGGTAGCCATATGTAAGGGGTGATGTGCTGCCATAATCTTTTTTGCCTTCAGTTCATCTTTGATATTACAAGGAGTTTTGTTGGTCTCTCACTCAACTCTGCCCCACACATAATAATCAATGGGGTTTCAGTCTGGGCAGGTAGGTAGCCATATGTAAGGGTGATGTGGCTGCCATAATCCTTGCCTCTCAGTTCATCTTTGATATTACAAGAGTTTTGTTGGTCTCTCACTCAACTCTGCCCCACACATAATAATCAATGGGGTTTCAGTCTGGGCAGGTAGGTAGCCATATGTAAGGGGTGATGTGCTGCCATAATCTTTGCCTTCAGTTCATCTTTGATATTACAAGGGAGTTTTGTTGGTCTCTTAAACTCAACTCTGCCCCCACACATAATAATCAAGGGGGTTTCAGTTCAAATGTAGGTAGCCATATGTAAGGGGTGATGTGCTGCCATAATCCTTGCCTTCAGTTCATCTTTGATATTATGAGTTTTGTTGGTCTCTCACTCAACTCTGCCCCACACATAATAATCAATGGGGTTTCAGTCTGGATATAGGTAGCCATATGTAAGGGGTGATGTGCTGCCATAATCCTTGCCTTCAGTTCATCTTTGATATTACAAGGAGTTTTGTTGGTCTCTCACTCAACTCTGCCCCACATAATAATCAATGGGGTTTCAATGGACATAGGCAGCCATAAAAAGGGGTGATGTGCTGCCATAATCTTTGCCTTCAGTTCATCTTGATATTACAAGGAGTTTTGTTGGTTCACCAACTTCACCCCACA
>JBBBDQ010010637.1:0-12066 GCA_037127315.1 Ascarosepion bandense
TCTCGAGGATCCCCACCAGCCTCCGCCCGGGCGAAATTAGCACTAAGTGTCTTTGCCTCCCGCAGCCTTATCTAGTTTGAGCCGCTGGCTATATTTGGTGGCGAAAGAAAGACCTAATGGAGTCCTTAAGGTTAACCCACCACTTATTCCCAATGACTCGCCCAATTAACGCCCGCTGAACTAGTTTTGTCAGCTGGTCACGAAAGTCCCGCCTGTCCAGTAAGGACTGATTGAACTTCCAATAACCAGCCAACCTAGGCCTAAAGTCTAACACCACACGGGCACAAACGAGTTTGTGGTCCGTGTAGCCTAGCCAGTGGAACGTTGGACATTCTAAGAAGTCTATGTCGGCCACTCTCACTAACATCCTATCCAGGTACGCAGATACCCGGGTAGAAAGGCCAATTAAGCGCCCACGTCCACATACTCCCATCCGGATGATCGACCCGGTATCTATCGACGAGACCAAATTCGTCGATCAGATCCAACTCCAGGCTACGATCATCATTCCTCCCACCCCAGCGCCCCTCCCTCTATCCCATTTGGGGGTTAGGATGGCATTCCAGTCCCCAACTAAGATTAGCCGTGTTGAATGCACCGTAAAGGGCTCCAACAGCCGAAAGAAAGAGACACGCTCACCTTGCTTATTGGGCGCATAAACCACAATCAGCCGGAACAATTTGCTTTTCACTGCAATATCGGCCACGATCAGCCGGCCCTCGGCACCGACATGGACAAGGTCAACCTTCGCGTCCAGGGTACGCTTGACCAGCAAAGAAACACCTCTGGCTTGCCGGCTCCCATATGCTGAATAGACGACAAAGTCGTTAGACAGCACACAAGGAATCGACTTCGCAAACAAAGTGAGTCTCTTGGATCATGACCCTCACGCCGAAGGACAAGAGGTCACGAAGCAGGCGAGCCGCCTTACCCCGATCCCTCAGGCCCTTCGCATTCAAGCTGGCTATCTTAATAGACATCTTTTAAACCTGAAAAAGAAAAAGAAAAACAGGCAACAAAGGCTCTCTAATTGCATACGGGACGGAAATCTTTAGCAGAAAGGACCCCGACGGACTGTCCTAGGGAACCCGTTCCTACATCGGACGTAATCCGCCCGTCTAGGACAATCCCGCCGACGTCCGTGGGGTAAGTTAGTTTTACCACCCTATAAAGACTGGGGTGGAGTAAACAGGGAACCTCCCCGCACAATTTTTTGACATTTTTAAGTTCAGGAGTATTCTCGAACCATCCTGATTTTGGACCGAGTCTCTTGACTTCGGAAATGTGGTCCCAGACCCTCAGGTTACCCCCGGTATTTCTCACAAGGGTAATTACTCCTGGGGCCTGGGAAAAGTTCCTGGGATCCTCCACCGAAACGCCGTCCACCGAGGTCAGCCTCAGCAGGGGTTTTAACAACTTGCGCCTCTGGGAGGACCATTCTGAGGCAACGTCCTCATTCACTCTCATGAGTGCTTCCCCTGGGGCAGGGCTTTTTTCTTTTTTGCCCAGTGGGAGTGGGCATAGGAGAAGGGGAGGGAGTGGGGGTTGAAGATGCAGGTCTTAGTGGGGTCAATTTAAAGGCTGGGGACTGGGAAGCTTTCCGCGGGGACGAGGGAAGGCTCCTTGCCTTTGGGCATAACTTTGCCTCTCCGGAGAAGCAGGCAGAGACGAGCACTTGGGTGTTGAAGGAATCCTTTTCTCCTACTTCTGCTTCTCCGCCTGCTTTTCGGGCTCTCTCGATGCTCCTCCTCTCTGTCTTCCCTGCCGCGTTTCAGGGATGAGGATCTCTGTACCTCCATCCGTTCTTCTTCCTCCGGTTCTTCAATTTGGGGAGGTTTTTTCACCTTCCCCTGTTTAGGAAGGCGATTTTACCGCTGCGGGCTCCTTTGTATTTGCAGGAGCCTTGGCAGGTGACGGCACCTTCACAGGTGAAGGCGTTTTAGTCTTCTTCCTTGCCACCACCGCTGCCACTCGCCCTCCTTGTTTGCTCCTGGTGCTGGTGCTGATGATGCTGATGTTGGTGTTGGAGGTGCTGATTTTCCCTTCTCCGCCGGTCCATCCTGCCTCTTGGTTGGCTGGGCCTTCGGGGCCGGATTCTTTGTTGGGCACGCCTTGTAGCGACGTGATCCGCCGCCCCACAGGCCCCTGTACTTGGAGGTTTCCTCGCCCTCAACAATTACAAAAATCGCACGCTTCCTGCAGGTGAGGATGTTTGGAATTTCAGCGATCTTTTCCTTGGAAAGGGTCACCTGCAGGGCCATGTCCCCGGACAGGAAACCCGCCTTGGAGCGCAACGCCGAGACCTCCGCAACCTTTCCATACTGGGCAAAAAGGCCCCAATATGGTCCTGGGAAATGTCCATGGGGACGCCGTGTAATGTGAACTTGCCTTACGCGTCCCCATGTACTCCGTTTGAAACAGGAGTGTTTTGGTCTCCAGGACCACTCCGGACAGCTGCCTGGCCTCCTCGGCCAGGCCAAGCAGGACGTCCCATGTAGCATAGTTCGTCTCGCTATAGCCTTGGCTTTGATTTCTAGGGTCTTAATGGCCTCTTCAAACTTCTCCTGTTAATCCCCACCAACTTGTGAGTTTTGGGGTCCTTCGTAATAGGGATATGATCCTGGCCTCGACCACCGCCAACTCTTCTGGTACCGACAACAGCTCTGTGCCCGAAATGTAGTTTGCGTATTTGTTTTTCCGCAGCTCTTCATAGTAAGTTTCCCCCTTCATCGGGACCTTCCTCCTTTCCATCAGAGGTTGAAGGTTTGGGGGATCCAGGTGTACTGCTGCCGGTGCCGGTACAGTTCCGGATCCTGCTGCTAGTGCTGCTACTGTTACTACTGGTACTGAAGGGGGATTATCCCGAGGCGGTAAAGCCCAATCCCCTCCTTTCCTCCCCACCGACGCCGTGGTGGGGGGAACGACTTCCACCGGCCCATCTGTGGCCATTGCCACAAAGTGGCCGGAGAACACCGGACAACTGTTTTCGGTGTTTCGCGCGAGAAACGCTACTACCGTGGTAGGCCTATAAACTCGGGCTGGAAAACCAGATTGTCAAGAAACAAGGAACTAACAAATATCACTGCGGAACAAATGTCAAACCTTGCTCTTATTACCATTCACCACACAACAAAAAAGCCGGGTGGGAAAGGGTGGTAATTATTTATTTGCAATAAATTACAAATTCTGGCACAAGGCCAACAAATGGGAGAGGGAACAAAAACTTGGGATGGTCTTCAGTAACTATCTTATACCTAGCTAATCCGATTCACGACCCATACATACGTTACAATTTTCTCATTCACCATAAAAATTTGTCCATCAACACTCATACCTATCAAGCACCAAAATACCGCAAAATCATACCGGGGACCTAAAAACACCCCAAATGTACATAAAAATTTCTGATTTTTACAATATATACAATAGTGTACAAAAATAAATTTAAAACTTTATTCCTGAAATGACATGATGGGAAGGGGGAATGAAGAAACAAAAGTCCCCAAAACAAAAACAATTTCAAAATGAATATATATACACAATGTTAGTAAGACCCAACATTAATTCACATAATTAAAGAGGCCACTGTATTCTGCCTTAAAAAGGACAAAATCAAGCAGCTCTCTTTCTAAGGGGAATGGATAAGCAGGGGGGCAAAAATAAATGGACTGGAGAATGTATAAGGCTGACCCAGCCGAGAGTGAAAAACGGGACAAAATAATACTTGGACAATGGAATCTCGAACTGGATCATAACAAAAGCAATGAAGCCGGGAAACAGGCCAGGACAAACACATTCACTCACATTAACTAGGCACAAAAGAGATTTCTACCTTAACCACGGGCGGGGTTCCAAAGGAATCCACCCCGATGCAACTAGCAGATCTAAAAGAGAAAATCAAGGCTAGCCCCGGTCACGCGAACCAGGTTTGCTGCATATACCCACCTTTCGCTGAACTCCAGCGGCGCAGCCGTTTCCGTTCAAGTTCTAATCTTAATTTTGAGCTGGTGCTCACAAAATATCGGATTAGATCCTGATCCGAAAGACGACCTCCCCGCAAAAGACTTCCTCCAGACGCGTCATCCAACTACCATTCTAGCCGTGGCCAGTAGCGACAGAAACACCATCCGCTTCACTCCAGAGTACGGGGGCGACACACATTATCCACAGCGTATGCGCGATCAATGAGCACAGCAGTTCCTGCGGCGCGATACGAGCGGGTCAACTCGCCAACATTATGCCCAGTTATCAACGGGCGAACGCGCGAAACAATGGAAGAAGGCGTGCGCAGACGTCTCCTTAATTCCGACGCAACGTTCACAATCTGGCAAATCCGCCGCCAGGCCCATTGCGAAACGCTTTGTCGTTGAGAGACAAACCATTCCGAGCCAATCGCCAGGTCAGAGAAAACCTTTCGAGTTGCCGAGCGCCAACCCGCACTTGCGCCAGACCAATGGCAAGATGATACTCCTCCCTCGACATGCCGAGCTTACTCCACAGTTCATCCTTCACGGCACCCTCCACTAATCCCCGATAGAAGATTCTAGGCCGAAAGGTCACCGGACCATGGAATGGCCTCGAAGGGTTGTCAGACATTCGAGCAGGAATTTCGGTCGCCCCCAAGGCCTATTGCTATCCTCAGGAGCGGGGGAGTGATAGTGAGGTGGCCAGGGGAACATGTCCTCACTACCCCCCGCAAGCAACCGATCTTCCTCCAACGCGCGCGCCTGAGGAATGCCAACTCCCGAAGCGAGCACGGCTCCTCAAGTGTGGCATCCCCAGACCCCTTGACACGGACGGAGGCAACAGACCCTTTGTCGACCATGTGTTTGCGTCCTCTCCAAAGACAGGAGAATAGCAAACGCTCGAGCGCCTTCCTCATGCATCAGCGTCACAAGCAAAGTACAGACAGCCGGTAAAGCATTCTGGGAAAGAGGTGGCCGTATTACACACCTCCGCCAGACCCTTCACGGAGAGACTTCCGTCGACGCCAAAATCTCGACCGACGCGCCGACCTTTGCCTGTACTTCTGACCAGTTAGCTTCCAACTGTGTCCAAACGGGACCGAACCAAACTCCGAGAGCTTGACTGGCCCGTCCGTCCAGTCGAAGGGCCCCGGGAGGGAAACACCCTCCAGGCAGTAACTCCAACCGCGCCGACGACCTGTCGCGGCCAATTCCGGCCCCGCCACCTGCTCGTACTGTCACGCCTCCGCAAAACCTTATGTCCCTGCGGAGGACACAAAGGTCGCTACGTCACCGGCGCACGCGGAAACCCCGGCCCGAGCCCCACCAGGGACAGCAATTCCACGCAGGACCGGACTGCACGTCTCGTCCCTCAGCCGGCGAAGGAAGAGGCTCCAACGCCAGGACGCAAAGGAGAGGCGACAGTGGACAACCCTGTCGGACCGACCCAGACAGCGCGAAAGCGCTCGACAGCTTCCCGCCCACCTGCACCACAGCCCCGGGGGAGCGATACAGAAGGCCAATCCAGCGGCCGAAGTCGGGCCCGAACCCGGCGGCCTGCAGGACAGCAGCCAGGTAGCCATGGTCAATCCTATCAAATGCCTTGGACCGACCCAAACCGACCAGCGCGGCCTCTTCGTCGTCTTCCACACCCTCTACGATCGTGCGAATCAAGTGCAGGCCGCTCCGAACTGTTCGTCCCTTCACAGAACAAGTCTGATCCGGTCCCAACAGAGACCCGGCAACTAGCCGCAAGCGATTCGTCAGGATCCCGGCCAAAATCTCCAACTCTGTGCTCAGCAGAGCTACGGGCCTGCAATCATCCAACCCCCGCCCAACCTTCCTGCCCCTTCCCAACAGCGCGATCACGCCCCCGGCGATCCGACCGGGGACGGACCCCCGCCGAAACCAGCGGCTGAACACGACAGTCAAGAGCGGGACAAAAAGGCGCGACATCGTCAAGTACAATTCATAGGGCAAACCATCCAAACCTGGCGACTTGCCACCGCCGGTCCTCTTCAAAGCCGCGCAGACCTCGCCCTCCGCAATCTCCCCCCGCAGCCAGCCGCCTCAGCCGGCAAAAGCCGGGGAAAGTCAGCCAAACAGCTGCGAAACTCCCCGTCACGGAGACCAGGCTCCCCGGCAAACCGGTATTCGAAACGCCGCCGGAACGCCTGCACATGTCGTCGGTGGACCGAAGGAGATGCCCCTCCGGGTCGCGCACTTCTCGAATGTACCGATCGCCGGCCCCACGAATTTCTTCCTTGCGCAGTTCTGCGCCCATGTTCACAGCTTCGGAAGACATCTTGCTTAACTTAGCCCTAATTACCTGGCCCATATAGCGCTCGCTAGTCGTGCGCCTCAGGGCCTCCCTGGCTAAGGCTATCTCTAGGGGATCCCCACCAGCCTCCGCCCGGGCGAAATTAGCACTAAGTGTCTTTGCCCCGCAGCCTTATCTAGTTTGAGCCGCTGGCTATATTTGGTGGCGAAAGACCTAATGGAGTCCTTAAGGTTAACCCACCACTTATTCCCAATGACTCGCCCAATTAACGCCCGCTGAACTAGTTTTGTCAGCTGGTCACGAAAGTCCCGCCTGTCCAGTAAGGACTGATTGAACTTCCAATAACCAGCCAAATTTATAGGCCTAAAGTCAACACCACACGGGCACAAACGAGTTTGTGGTCCGTGTAGCCTAGCCAGTGGAACGTTGGACATTCTAAGAAGTCTATGTCGGCCACTCTCACTAACATCCTAACTAGTACGCAGATACCCGGGTAGAAGGCCAATTAAGCGCCCACGTCCACATACTCCCATCCGGATGATCGACTCGGTATCTATCGACGAGACCAAATTCGTCGATCAGATCAACCAGGCTACGATCATCATTCCTCCCGCTAGCGCCCTCCTCTATCCCATTTGGGGTTAGGATGGCATTCCAGTCCCCAACTAAGATTAGCCGTGTTGAATGCACCATAAAGGGCTCCAACAGCCGAAAGAAAGACATCGGCTCACCTTGCTTATTGGGCGTATAAACCACAATCAGCCGGAACAATTTGCTTTTCACTGCAATATCGTCACGATCAGCCGGCCCTCGGCACCGACATGGACAAGGTCAACCTCGCGTCCAGGGTACGCTTGACCAGCAAAGAACACCTCTGGCTTGCCGGCTCCCATATGCTGAATAGACGACAAAGTCGTTAGACAGCACACAAGAGTCGACTCTCAAACAAAGTGAGTCTCTTGGATCGCGGCCACATCCACGCCGAAGGACAAGAGGTCACGAAGCAGGCGAGCCGCCTTACCCCGATCCCTCAGGCCCTTCGCATTCAAGCTACATCTTAATAGACATCTTTTAAACCTGAAAAGAAAAAAGAAAAAACAGGCAACAAAGGCTCTCTAATTGCATACGGGACGGAAATCTTAGCAGAAAGGACCCCGACGGACTGTCCTAGGGAACCCGTTCCTTTGACGGACGTAATCCGCCCGTCTAGACAATCCTGCCGACGTCCGTGGGGTAAGTTAGTTTTACCACCCTATAAAGACTGGGGTGGAGTAAAACAGGGAACCTCCCCGCACAATTTTTTGACATTTTTTAAGTTCAGGAGTATTCGAACCATCCTGATTTTTGGATAGAGTCTCTTGACTTCGGAAACTGTGGTCCCAGACCCTCAGGTTACCCCCGGTATTTCTCACAAGGGTAATTACTCCTGGGGCCTGGGAAAAAGTTCCTGGGATCCTCCACCGAAACGCCGTCCACCGAGGTCAGCCTCAGCAGGGGTTTTAGTAACTTGCGCCTCTGGGAGGACCATTCTGAGGCAACGTCCTCATTCACTCTCATGAGTGCTTCCCCCTGGGGCAGGGCTTTTTCTTTTTTGCCCGGAGTGGAGTGGGCATAGGAGAAGGGGAGGGAGTGGGGTTGAAGATGCAGGTCTTAGTGGGGTCAATTTAAAGGCTGGGGACTGGGAAGCTTTCCGCGGGGACGAGGGAAGGCTCCTTGCCTTTGGGCATAACTTTGCCTCTCCGGAGAAGCAGGCAGAGACGAGCACTTGGGTGTTGGCAATCCTTTTCTCCCTACTTCTGCTTCTCCGCCTGCTTTTCGGGCTCTCTCGATGCTCCTCCTCTCTGTCTTCCCTGCCGCGTTTCAGGGATGAGGATCTCTGTACCTCCATCCGTTCTTCTTCCTCCGGTTCTTCAATTTGGGGAGGTTTTTTCACCTTCCCCTGTTTAGAGGCGATTTTACCGCTGCGGGCTCCTTTGTATTTGCAGGAGCCTTGGCAGGTGACGGCACCTTCACAGGTGAAGGCGTTTTGGTCTTTTCCTTGCCACTCACCTGCCACTCGCCCTCCTTGTTTGCTCCTGGTGCTGGTGCTGATGATGCTGATGTTGGTGTTGGAGGTGCTGATTTTCCTTCTCCGCCGGTCCATCCTGCCTCTTGGTTGGCTGGGCCTTCGGGGCCGGATTCTTTGTTGGGCACGCCCTAGCGACGTGATCCGCCGCCCCACAGGCCCAACAGCAGGGTTTCCCTGCCCTCAACAATTACAAAATCGCACGCTTCCTGCAGGTGAGGATGTTTGGAATTTCAGCGATCTTTTTCTTGGAAAGGGTCACCTGCAGGGCCATGTCCCCGGACAGGAAACCTGCCTTGGAGCGCAACGCCGAGACCTCCGCAACCTTTCCATACTGGGCAAAAGACCCATTGTCGGTCCTGGGGAAATGTCCATGGGGACGCCGTGTAAATGTAATTTTTACCTTACGCGTCCCCATGTACTCCGTTTGAAACAGGAGTGTTTTGGTCTCCAGGACCACTCCGGACAGCTGCCTGGCCTCCTCGGCCGAGCCAAGCAGGACGTCCCATGTAGCGCCAGTTCGTCTCGTCATAGCCTTGGCTTTGATTTCTAGGGTCTTAATGGCCTCTTCAAACTTCTCCCTGTTAATCCCCACCAACTTGTGAGTTTTGGGGTCCTTCGTGAGGGATATGATCCTTGGCCTCGACCACCGCCAACTCTTCTGGTACCGACAACAGCTCTGTGCCCGAAATGTAGTTTGCGTATTTGTTTTTCCGCAGCTCTTCATAGTAAGTTTCCCCTTCATCGGGACCTTTCCTCCTTTCCATCCAGAGGTTGAAGGTTTGGGGGGATCCAGCGGTGCTGCTGCTGCCGGTGCCGGTACAGTTCCGGATCCTGCTGCTAGTGCTGCTACTGTTACTACTGGTACTGAAGGGGGATTATCCCGGAGGCGGTAAAGCCCACCCCCCTCTTCTCCCACCGACGCCGTGGTGGGGGGAACGACTTCCACCGGCCCATCTGTGGCCATTGCCACAAAGTGGCTGAACACCGGACAACTGTTTTTCCGGTGTTTCGGGCGAGAAACGCTACTTTACCGTGGCCCGAGCTGTAAACTCGGGCTGGAAAACCAGATTGTCAAGAAACAAGGAACTAACAAATACTGCGGAACAAATGTCAAACCTTGCTCTTATTACCATTCACCACACAACAAAAAGCCGGGTGGGAAAGGGGTGGTAATTATTTATTTGCAATAAATTACAAATTCTGGCACAAGGCCAACAAATGGGAGGGGGAACAAAAACTTGGGATGGTCTTCAGTAACTATCTTATACCTAGCTAATCCGATTCACGACCCATACATACGTTACAATTTTCTCATTCACCATAAAAATTTGTCCATCAACACTCATACCTATCAAGCACCAAAATACCGCAAAATCATACCGGGGACCTAAAACGCCCCAAATGTAATTAAAAATTTGTTTATTTACAATATATACAATAGTGTACAAAAATAAATTTAAAACTTTATTCATGAAATGACATGATGGGAAGGGGGAATGAAGAAACAAAAAATCCCCAAAACAAAAGACAATTTCAAATGAATATATATACACAATGTTAGTAAGACCCAAACACACCCACATAATTAAAGAGGCCACTGTATTCTGCCATAAAAGACAAAATCAAGCAGCTCTCTTTCTAAGGGGAATGGAGAAGCAGGGAACAAAAATAAATTGGACTGGAGAATATATAAGGCTGACCCAGCCGAGAATGAAAACGGGACAAAATAACAATGGACAATGGGAATCTCGAACTGGATCATAACAAAAGTAATGGAGCCGGGAACAGGCTAGGACAAACACATTCACTCACATTAACTAGGCACAAAAAAGACTTCTTACCTTAACCACGGGAGGGGTTCCAAAGGAATCCACCCCGATGCAACTAGCAGATCTAAAAGAGAAAATCAAGGCTAGCCCCGGTCACGCGAACCAGGCTCGCCGCATATACCCACCTTTCGCTGAACTCTGTCGGGTGCAGCCGTTTCCGTTCAGTTCTAATCTTAATTTTGAGCTGGTGCTCAAAATATCGGATTAGATCCTGATCCGAAAGACGACCGCCCCGCAAGACTTCCTCCAGACGCGTCATCCAAATCACCATTCTAGCCGTGGCCAGTAGCGACAGAAACACCATCCGCTTCACTCCAGAGTACGGGGGCGACACATTGTCCACAGCGTATGCGCGATCAATGAGCACAAGCTCCCGCGGCGCGATACGAGCAGTCAACTCGCCGACACGCGCCCACAACGGGCGAACGCGCGCACAATGGAAGAAGGCGTGCGCAGACGTCTCCTTAATCTCCAAGGACGCAACGTTCACAATCTGGCAAATCCAAGCGATACCATTGCGAAACGCTTGTCGTTGAGAGACAAAACCATTCCGAGCCAATCGCCAGGTCAGAGGAAAACTCAGAGTTGCTGAGCCAATCCGCACCTGGCGCCCAAGACCAATGAGAGCGATACTCCTCTTCGACATGCCGAGCTTACTCCACAGTTCATCCTTCACGGCGCCTCCACCAATCCCCGATAGAAGATTCTCCTAGGCCGTAGGTCACTGGACCATGGAATGGCCCGAAGGGCCGTCAGACATTCGAGCAGGAATTTCGGCCGCCCCCAAGGCCTATTGCTAGTCCTTAGAGCGGGGGGAGTGATAGTGAGGCTAGGGAACATGTCCCTCACTACCCCCGCAAGCAACCGATCTTCCTCCAACGCGCGCCTGAGGAATGCCAACCTCGAAGCGAGCACGTGGCTCCTCAAGTGCGGCATCCCCAGACCCCCTTGACACGGACGGAGGCAACACCCTTGTCGACCATGTGTTTGCGTCCTCTCCAAAGACAGGAGAATAGCAAACGCTCGAGCGCCTTCTCATGATCGTCACAAAGGGGAAGTGATGAGACAGCCGGTAAAGCATTCTGGGAAAGAGGCATGGCTTACACACCTCCGCCAGACCCTTCACGGAGAGACTTCGTCGACGCCAAATCTCGACCGACGCGCCGACCTTTGCCTGTACTTCTGACCAGTTTTTCTCCAACTGGTAAGTCCGGACCGAACCAACCCGAGGAGCTTGACCGGCCCGTCCGTCCAGTCGAAGGCCCCGGGAGGGAAACACCCTCTTCCAGGCACCTAACCGCAAGCCGGACGACTTGTCGCGGTTAATTCTGGCCCCTGTTACCTGTTCGCGGCTCGTTCAAGCGCCTTCTGTACCGCCCTTATGTCCCTGCGGGAGGACACAAAGGTCGTTACGTCATCGGCGTACGCGGAACCCTGGCTCGAGCTCCACCAGGGACAGCAATTCCACGCAGGACCGACTGCACGTCTCGTCCCTTAGCCGGCGAAGGAGAGGCTCCAACGCCAGACGTGAAGGAGAGGCGACAGGACAACCCTGTCGGGACTATTCCAGACAGCGCGAAAGCGCTCGACAGCTTCCCGTTCACCTGTACCAATACCTTGGGGAGCGATACAGAAGGCTAATCCAGCGGCTGAAGTCGGGTTTGAATCCGGCGGCCTGCAGGACAGCAGCCAGGTAGCCATGGTCAATCCTATCAAATGCCTCGGACTGATCCAAATTGATCAGCGCGGCCTCTTCGTCGTCTTCTACACCTCATGATCGTGCGAATCAAGTGCAGTGCTGCTCTGAATTGTCTGGTCCTTCACAGAACAAGTCTGATCCGGTTCCAACAGAGACTCGGCAACTAGCTGCAAGCGATTCGTCAGGATCTTGGCCAAAATCTTAACTCTTGCTTAGCAGAGTTA
>JBBBDQ010010639.1:0-70403 GCA_037127315.1 Ascarosepion bandense
AAAAATAAATACGAGTTCATATGTTCTTTGACTTGCGTGTCTATTTCCGACTTACCTGACCTTGTGTTTGGCGAGTGTCCGACTTTGTTGAATCAAAAACACAAACTTTTAATCACTTATTTGAAATTATCACTTTTAAAAAGAAAAAGGACCTTTTTGCATAGATGAGTTTATTTTTATTTTTATTTTCTTTTTTCGTTTATTTATTTTGATCTTCTTTATTCTTCTAGCTTTTGTTGTTTATTTTCGTATTTTTGGCGGCTGTTATTTGTTTTTATTTAGTCGGCCGTTTTGAATTTATTTTTTTGTTTCTTTTTCGTTTTTTTCTAGTATCTTTTGTCATTTTACAATATATTTATATTTTTTTACATAACTGTCCATTTTGACCAAGAACTGCGGTCATTGATTTTTATTTTTCTTCCAATAGTAACTTTTTTTTTTTTTTCAGCCCCTCTCAGTTTTTCTTTGCGAAGTCGCCGCGACTTTCTTTTTTGTTTGTTTGTTTTTGTATTTTTTTTTGCATTTAATTTAATTGTACATTTGCAAAGTTTAATCGTTGTCTTTTTTTGTTAATTCTTTTTGTAAAGTGTAGTTTTAACCGCTTAAATTAATTTCAGCCCCCTTATTTTCCGCTTCCTTGTCGGGAGTAGCCGTTTAGGCCACTCCTGGTTTTTCTTGTTTGTTTTATTTTTTTTCTTAATTGTAATTTGTTTAGTTTATTGTATAAATTTGTTTAACTGATAGTTTACGAACCCTTCTCACGAGGCTGTTTTTGCCTTAAGGTAATTTTTTTCTTGAAGTTTATTTGTGGCCGTTAAAGGCTAGTTTTTAATTTACTAGTTTTTGTAATTTTTGCTTGTCAGTCATTGGCTGATTTGTTATTATTTTCTTAAATCCTTCGGGGCTTATTCTTGTAAAACCATGGCCTTGTCCTTAAAAGTTTACTTTGTGAATTTTTTTTTCCATTTGGTTTCGCTTTCTCCCCACCCTCCCATACTCTTTTAAATAGTTTGGAAAAAAACAAAAAAAAACAACTGGAGCTGAGTTTAAAATTTCAAATGGCCGACAGTAGTCGGTCTATAAAGAAAAAACTCTCATTCGACCCCCTTGGAAGAAACCTCCAGATAAAAATGATGCGAGACGTTTCCCCTTCCTACAAAAGAGAAGCGATGAAAAACTTATACCGACCAAATCAAAGATGGCCGATAATGGTCAATCAAATGAAGATGAAAATGATAAAGAAAAAAAGGTAAACAAGACAATGAAAGATGATGAGGCCGTGAATCGCTCCTGTGGCTGGAAGTCCCCTCCGAAATGCATTGATCAATCTGGCAGAGTTCTTGGAGAGAGCTAAGAGCTACGCACACCTTGTCGTAGAAGGTGGGCCTGAGGATCCCCAAGAATTAAAGAAGATTGAAAAGAATAGCTTCGTCTGTGGTGGACAAGCGTACGCGCAAAATTTGTCGCAGCACGAAAGACGCAGTGATCCAAACACTGAGGTCAAAGGAGGTAAAGCCCTTAAGGATAGTGAAAGGTGCGGGCTTCTTCATGTGGGACGTGCTGCTACCCACACCAGAGGGGGATTTGCCTGAAAATAGCCAGAGAAGACCTAATAACGGGATGATTACATCTTCCGCACAGAGCACGTGAAGGCAAAAAGAAGGACCAGGGTAGCAGCATATGAGGTTCCTCCTCAGGTCATCGGGGAGCATCTTGCTGCGTACTTTTCGCAGTTCGGCGAAATTTTAGATGCTCCTGCGAGACCCGACCGGGGGATGGTCTTTTGATTTAATGATCGACCGCCACGCCTTCCAGACCATCCCCAACTGTCTTGACGTAGGGGGTTCGAGCTTGCCGGTAATCGCATGGCTGCAAGCCAAAAATGCTGGAGGTGTGGGGAGACTGTCACTTCTCCTCCTCCTGCCCAGAGAAGAAGGCCTCTGGAAGCCAGGCTCCAAAAGACCAAAATCCCCCTCTGGCCGCTTTGTTACATCTGTCTCGCCTGTAGGCATGTGCCAACATCCAGGACCAGAGCTAGTTCCCCCGGTTGGGAATGTGTGTTCCCTCATCTTCGAAAACCTTCGCCAACTGCTAGTGCAGCCATGGAGAAGGAAAAGGGGGAGTGGCTGGTTGTTGAGAAATAAAAAGCTGTCATGGAACCTCGGTCCCCGGAAAACCCTAAGACCATAGGCACAAACAGCCCCACTCCTCCACCAGCAAGAAGGGGATGCCTCGGTCGGCCGGCCTCAAATTCGAAGACCTCAGGAGGCTTACGACCCAGGGTATGAAAAAAATTCCAAAAAAATAAAACAGCTAAAGCATACGTTGGAGAAGCGCCCATTTCGTCCCTCAGAGGACCAAAAAAACAGCTGGCACATCGTCCACCCTGCTCATCGGCCTCTGCCCCATCCTCTCCCGGATAAAAAAGAAAATCGAAAAGAAAGTCAAGTCAGCTCAGCCCTCGCCCAGAAAACCAATTCTCCAGTAGGGAACCCAGCTCCTTCGTATCTCCTCCCAACCATCTCCCAGTCCTTCCCCCAAGAAAAAATTACCCGCCGGCGAAGAGGCATAGGAGTCCCACCTTAGAAGACAGAGAGGCGGAGGAAAAATCAACCAAAGCGCCTCATTTATTGGGCAAGGATGTGCAAAATTTCCCATGCTCAAGAAGAAAGAGCCAAGAACTCACAATAGAATAAGTAAGTTAAAAATTCTCCTTGCAATGAAGAAATGCAAGGAGAAAGACATGAAATTCCCACCAACTTCCCAGAGGCGCAACGCCTGCTTACAGTGGTCTGGATCTGGGATCAGACAGCCAAAGGTGGGACATGCTGTTGGAAGCAGAAAAATATGGTAAAATGTCTCCACCGATCGTTCCATAGCAAGGAAGTCTTTGGAGAAAGCCAAAGAATTCTGTGTAGGACGGGTCCCACTTTGGTTCACCCCTCCCTGTACAGAGCTTTAAAACTAACATTCCCTGATGTTGGTGGCCTCTCTGTGAGACGGCTTCTATTGACAAAGAGATGGGCAAAGGATCTATGGGAGAGGCTGTCATATCCTTCCCCGTCCATGTTCCGTCCAGGACCCCAATCAATTTATGCTTCACAATGGCTTTATGGTTAGCAAGTATGAATGCCCGGGGGCTGAGGTCTGAGCTCCCGGAGGGTGAGACTCACTCATGATCTCCAGCGCCTCGGGGTTGATGTTTGTTGTCTGCAGGAAACCCGGTTTTTGAAGGCGACTATGAGGGCATTCTGTCTAGGATTACGATCTCTATTCAGCATGTTTTGATGGTCGTTCTAGAGGAGTTTCTTGGCTAGTGAGCAAGTCATTGGTGCGGCGTGTACGCTTGTCTTCGCGGATCCAGCGGGCAGGATTTAGTGCTGGATGGCTACTATAAAGGAGAAGTCTTTCGCTCACGTTTATGCGCCCAATGTCCATACGAGCGTCCTTGCTTTGTTTCGGCAGCTCGAGTCGTCTTTGAACATCGAGGCGGCACTAGCGGGGATTGGAATGCCGTCCTGGACCCTTTATGAAAGATCGAGAGAAAGATCATACTAAACAACCCGATGTGAAAACCATTTCGGGAATTTCTCGACAGGAATGATCTGTCGATAAATACCGAAACGAACACCCCCCGGGAGAGGTGGACTTGGACTACCAGGGGCAGCTCGGATTCGGCGGTACGCGCAAGCTACCGTGATCGAGTCCTAGTTAGGAGCCGACGTAGGGCTCTTAGGTTGTCCTAAGTTTCATTCCATAGTTTACACGGATCATAGGCTCGTCCGGGGTTCGTGTGTAAACGATAAGCTTCGTTGCTGGCTACTGGAAATTGAACGCGTCATTATTTGATAAAGGTATACTCTGCGCATCAGCTTACCAACACCAAAGCGGGAACTGACGGGGGCTGTGGCTGGGAATAAGCGGTGGGACACACTTAAATCCAAAATTAGGTCGTTTGCCGGTTTCTCATCATAGCCGTCGGCTCAACTTAGCTAATTTAGCGGCGCAAACGACGTTAGAGAAAGTTGATCGGGCGTTAAATCCCGTAATAGTGGGGACGAAGCCCATAGCCGAGCTGGCCTCCCTGCTTATCAAGAAGGATCAAGCTCTTGGGTAGTAGTTGTTGAAAAAGAATGTCTTCTGAGGCAACGAATATGGCCGCAGAATTGCGCAGAGGAAGCTAGGCAAGCAGCCAATCGGCATATCAAGGACATCATATTGCCGGATGGTCGTACCGTGACCACAGACGTGGGTGTGGAGTTTTTCGGGATTACTTCCAGGATCTTTTCACCAGGGAGTCGGTTCGAGTTTCTACCAGTTCGACACCTATTTACGACTTTCCGCCTTCTCGGCGGCTGAAGCGGGTTAGGTGCGAGGGGCCCATAACAGAGTCGGAAATTCGGGATGCGCTGAAAATTGTTGGCCGGGACAAAACTCCAGATTGGATGGTCTTTCTCCACAACTGTACTTGAGGCAGTCGTCCGTTCGGTTCCTCTGCCGGTTTATAACAACTGATGAAGCAGGGGCTCATACCTCGGACGCTTCACCAGGGGTGTAACTGTTGCTTCGCAAGAGCAAGAGCGGTGGGGGGTGGTATAGATAATTATCGGCCTTTAACGATGTTAAATACTGACTTAAAGATTTTTGCCAGGATCTGGTCGGTTGTTTGCAGGCTGTCCTCTCAGTTCGATTGGCCCCGACAGACTTATGCTGTGAAGGGCAGGACTATTCAGACAGCCTTCATTTGGTACGCCTGATCATCGAGAAAACCGACATCGAAGCCGCGCTGATCAATTTGGATCAGTCCGGCATTCGATAGGGTTGACCATCGCTTCTTGGAATCTGTCCTTTCCGCCGCCGGTTTCGGGTCATACTTTCGCCTCCTGGATCCGACTGCTGTATGAGTCCTCAGGTACGGTAGCGAATGGGGCAAGATCGAAGCCCTTCATTATCTCGCTCCATTCGTCAAGGTTGTCCACTTTCGCCCCTTGCTGTACGTTCTTGCGTTGGAACCTTCTTCGCAAGTTACAGGCGAATCCGGTCCTTCGCGGAATCTCCGTGCCTGGTGCTACCACCGCCAGTACTCCGCCCATGCTGACGACGTTTCGGTTTTTGTGTCGAGCAAAGCCGAGATTGACGAAGTCAGCAAAGAAATCAGATGCTGCGAGACGGTGATACAGGGGCCAAGATCAATCGCGATAAGTCTGTTGGCCTGCGATTGGGTGCGTAGCGGAGTTTCTTCTTCCCGGACCTTTCCTCTGGACGGACGGGCCGATCAAGATTCTCGGCGTCTTTTTCGGTCCTGATCTCCAGTTGAAAATGAATTGGTCGGAGGTTCGAGAGAAGGCCGAGGGCGCAGTTCGTCTGGGGGACTCGGGAGGAATCTTTCCTTAAAGGAGGGGCGGAAGACAGTTCGCACATTCACCCGATTCTCCTTTACCGACTTTCCTGCATTTCCTCTCCCGTGTGCCATTCGTTTGGGACTAACACAGCTCTGTTCTCCTTCCTTGGGGAGCAATGCAAGTTCAAGGTGTGTCGCGAGATTCGTCACCTTCATCCTTCAGGCGGTCTGGGGCTGCCTAGCGTTGAGATCCGTCAACACACGCTTCGCATTAGATCTCCGACTGGAATGTGGCGTTGCTGGATGAGAACAGCGGCCTCGTTCAAGAGGACGTCCATAAAAACTTTCCATCCTTGAAGTGTGCATTTGTCGGAGGAGGAGGCATGGCTGCAATTCTCGTGGCGAATGCTCCTTCTATAAAGAATGTCGTTTGGCTCTCCAGTTTCTTCATGGGTTACGGATGGCCTCTCCAACGCCCAAGCGTTGTCTCTTAGGGCATTATATCGGTAAGTTAGTTAGGGGGGCCGTTCAAGATGAACCACCGGCGAGCTCGCTTACGCTTATGAGGTCGTTCATGGCCTTGGGCGCCTGGGTTGAAATGTCTCACTAACGATGAGGCATCACTCACCTGGCTGATGATCCGGAAGGCCCTCTCGTAGGCAAGAGGCTTCGCGCAGCGGGCCCAACACCAAATCAACTTGCGTGGTACAGGGGCTGTCGACGGAAATCATCGAACATGCCTTCTTCCACTGCAGTGTTGTTGTTCAAGTTGTGTAAGTTTCTTGAAGATCTCATGGTTCGTATCCTTCGTGGAAAGTTCTTTGTCCTCGAGGCTAGTTCTGTTTGTAGCAATGTCGTGCCTCCGTTATCTAGGGCTGAGCACTATGTGCTTCTTTGCTTACTAGGTAAGCAGCGAATCGTGATTTGGACGACGCGACAGAAGGAATTCTATGGTGATATAAAGCTTGATTTTCCCAACTGATCTTGTTCTTTAAGCATCAGCTTAAAGTCAAGATCAGACGGTACGAAAACGACTTCACCCATCTGAATTTGGCAAAGGTGGGTGAGTCTTGCGCGATTCTGTCGAGGAACAGGCCAATTCTGGAGTGGTTGTTTCTTGATGCTGGTTAGGCATCAGGATATTGGGTGCCGTTAAGAACATGTGGCACCTTCCCGTGTTAGGTTAGAATAGGTAAATTTTTTGATTTTCTGTTCTTAATTTAATGTTAACTTAGCTAGTTATGATTGCTCATTGGGTCTTTTTCTTTTTGTCCCCAGTTTTCCTTTAGTTTTAACTTCATCCCTTCCCACTTTAGGTGTTCAACAATGTTATTCTCAGGATGCGTGGCGACTTTCGTTATTTTTCAAGAGTGCCGTTTTTTGTTATGCGTTTAAATGTGAGCGATTGTGTGAGTAACTGCTGATTGATAATGAAATTATTATATTCTTTGCCACGTATTATTTTTCGTCTCGAGGCGATTTTGCTGTCACAATATTAGAGTAGTGGGGGGCTTTTATTACTAATACGATTTTATTTAGTTTTTGTATATATTATTTATTCATTGTATAAAACCATTGGGGATATTTTAATGTTGTTATTTTCTGCCCATGCCATCCACTGAACATTGTAAATATGGGAGTTAAGTAGGACAACATAGAGCAGCAGAGGTATTATGGTGATCGTGGTAAAAATGGTAAGTAAAAATGTGGTATTATGGTGTCCGGGTTATTGTAAAAGTGTGTCGGGGTCGACGAGAGTGAATAGCTAAGTTAAACTAGGACAGATGATGACCAGCCTTCCCCATCCCCAATTTCGGCCTTGTGCCACATTTTTTTGTATTCGTACGAAAATAAATACGAGTTCATAGCAGTTCTTTTTTGACTTGTGTTCATTTCCGACTTACCTGACCTTGGTTTGGCGAGTGTCTGACTTTTTGTTGGAATCAAAAAAAAAACACAAACTTTAATCACTTATTTGAAATTACTTCATTTTAAAAAGAAGGACCTTTTTGTATAGATAAGTTTATTTTTATTTTCTTTATTTTCTTTTTCGTTTATTTATTTTGATCTTTTCTTTTTTATTCTTCTAGCTTTTTTGTTGTTTATTTTTCTGTTTTTTGGCGGCCATATTTGTTTTTTATTTAGGTCGGCCGTTTTGAATTTATTTTTTGTTTCTTTTTCGTTTTTTTCAGTATCTGTTTGGCCTTAAGGGCCATATTTATATTTTTTTAATATTAACTGTCCATTTTGACCAAGAATCTGAAAAATTAGCTGATTTTTATTTTTCTTCCACAGTAACTTTTCTTTTTTTCAGCCTCCCCCAGTTTTTCTTTTGCGGAAGTCGCCGTTAGGGGCACTTTCGCTTTCTTTTTGTTTGTTTGTTTTTGTATTTTTTTTTTTGCATTTAATTTAATTGTACATTTGTAAAGTTTAATCGTTGTCTTTTTTTGTTAATTCTTTTTGTAAAGTGTAGTTTAACCGCTTAAATTTTAATTTTAGCCTCCCCCTATTTTCCTTGTCGGGAGTAGCCGTTTAGGCTACCCTTGGTTTTTCTGTTTGTTTTTATTTTTTTCCCTTGTGTAATTGTAATTTGTTTAGTTTATTGTATAAATTTGTTTAACTGATAGTTTATTAAACCTCTCACGAGGCTGTTTCTTGCCTTTTAAGGCAATTTTTTCTTGAAGTTTGTTGTGGCCGTTAGGCTAGTTTTTAATTTACCAGTTTTTGTAATTTTTGCTTGCCGTCATTGGCTGATTTGTTATTATTTTCTTAAATCCTTGGAGGCTTATTCTGGTGGTAAAACCGTTATCTTGTCCTTAAAGTTTACTTTGTGAATTTTCCATTTGCTCGCTGCCTCACCCTCCCATACTTTTAAATAGTTGGAAAAAAAACAAAAAAAAAAACAACTGAGCTGAGTTTAAAAAATTTCAAAATGGCCGACGGTAGTCGGTCTATAAAAAAAAAACTCTCATTCGACCCCCTTACAGAGAAACCTCCAGATAAAAATGATGAGACGATTTCCTCCCCTTCCTACAAAAGAGAGAAGGATGAAAAACTTATACCGACCAAATCAAAGATGGCCGATAATGGTCAATCAAATGAAGATGAAAATGATAAAGAAAAAAGGTAAACAAGACAACGAAAGATGATATGAGGCAGAGAATCGCCCTGTGGCTGGAAGTCCCCTCCAAAATGCTACGATCCAATCTGGCAGAGTTCTTGGAGAGAGCTAAGGCTACGCACACCTTGTCGTGAAAGGTGGGCTCTTGGAGGATTTAAAGAATTAAAGAAAATTGGAAAAAGAATAGTGTCAGTCTTCGTGGTGGACAAGCGTACGCGCAAAATTTGTCGCAGCACGAAAGACGCAGTGATCCAAACACTGAGGGTCAAAGGAGGTAAAGCCCTTAAGGATAGTGAAAGGTGCGGGCTTCTTCATGTGGGACGTGCTGCTACCACACCAGAGGATTGCCTGAAAATGACAGAGAAGACCTAATAACGGATGATTGCATCTTCCGCACAGAGTATGAAGGCAAAAAGAAGGACCGGGGTAGCAGTATGTGAGGTTCCTCCTCAGGTCATCGGGGAGCATCTTGCTGCGTACTTTTCACAGTTCGGCGAAATTTTGAATGCCTCCTGCGAGGACCTGACCAGGGGGATGGTCTTTTGATTTAATGATCGACCGCCACGCCTTCCAGACCATCCCCAACTGTCTTGACGTAGGGGCCTGAGCTTGCCGGTAATCGTGGCCGGCCGCAAGCCAAAATGCTGGAGGTGTGGGGAGACTGGTCACCTCTCCTCCTCCTGCCCAGAGAAGAAGGCCTCTGGAAGCCAGGCTCCAAAGACCAAAATCCCCCTCTGGCCGCTTCTGTTACATCTGTCTCCTTGTGAGTGGGCATGCCAACATCCAGGACCGGTGAGCTAGTTCCCCCGGTTGGGAATAAAAAGTTCCCTCACCCCCGGAAAACCTTCGCCAACTGCTAGTGCAGCCATGGAAGAAGGGGGAGTGGCTGGTTGTTGGTAGGGCCAGAGAAAAACGCCAAGCTGCGGAACCTCGGTCCCCGGAAACTCCTAAGACCATAGGCACAAACAGCCTCCCTCCACCAGCAAGAAGGGCGATGCCTCGGCCTGGTCGGCCCTAAATTGGAGAAGACCTCAGGAGGGCTTACGACCCAGGGTATGAAAAAATTCCAAAAATAAAACAGCTAAAGCATATGCTGGAGAAGCGCCCATTTCGTCCCTCAGAGGACCAAAAAAAACAGCTGGCACATCGTCCACCTGCCCATCAGCCTCTGCCCATCCTCTCCGATAAAAGAAAATCGAAAAGAAAGTCAAGTCGGCTCAAGCCCTCGCCCAGAAAAATCACCCCTCTTAGTAGGGAACAGCCCTTTCCGTATCCCTCCCAACCATCTCCCAGTCCTTCCCCAAGAAAAAATTACCTCCGCCGGCGAAGAGGCATGAGGTCCCACCTTAGAAGACAGAGAGGCGAGGAAAAAATCAACCAAGCGCCTCATTTATTGGGCAAGGATGTGTGCAAAGTTTCCCATGCCCAAGAAGAAGAGCCAAGAACTTTGGCAATAGAATAAATGAAGTTAAAAATTCTCCTTGCAATGAAGAAATGCAAGGAGAAAGACATTGAAATTCCCACCAACTTCCCAGAGGCGCAACGCCTGCTTACAGTGGTTCGATCTGGGACTGGGACAGCCAAAGTGTGGGACATGCTGTTTGAAGCAGAAAAAAAATATAAAAATGTCTCCACCGATCGTCTGCAAGGAAGAGGAAGTCTTGGAGAAAGCCAAAGAATTCTGTGGGACGGGTCCCAATTTTCTTTCACCCCTCCTGTACAGAGCTAAAACTAACATTCCCCTGGGATGTTGGTGGCCTCTCCCGTGACGGCTCTATTGACAAAGAGATGGGCAAAGGATCTATGGGAGAGGCTGTCGGCATCCTTTCCCCGTCCATGTTCTGTCCAGGACTAACTCTAATTATGCTTCACAATGGCTTTATGGTTAGCAAGTATGAATGCCCGGGGGCTGAGGTCTGAGTCTCGGAGGGTGAGACTCACTCATGATCTCCAGCGCCTCGGGGTTGATGTTTGTTGTCTACAGGAAACCCGGTTTTTGGCCTGGCGACTATGAGGGCATTCTGTCTAAGGATTACGATCTCTATTCAGCATGTTTTGATGGTCGTTCTAGAGGTTTCTTGGCTAGTGAGCAAGTCATTGGGTGCGGCGTGTACGCTTGTCTTCGCGGATCCAGCGGGCAGGATTTGTGTGTAGATATTACCATAAAGGAGAAGTCTTTTCGGCTCATTGGGTTTTATGCGCCCAATGTCCATAGGAAACGTCCTGCTTTGTTTCGGCAGCTCGAGTCGTTCTTTGGAACATCGAGGCGGGTAATTTTAGCGGGGGATTGGAATGCCGTCCTTGACCCTGAGAAAGATCGGATAGGAGAAAGATCGGGTACTAACAACCCGGATGTGAAACCATTTCAGGAATTTCTCGACAGGAATGATCTTGTCGATAAATACCGAAATGAACACCCCCGGGAGGTAGTGTGGACTTGGACTAATAGGGGCAGCTCGGATTCGAAGGTACGCGCAAGCTACCTCGACCGAGTCCTAGTTAGGAAAGTCGACGTAGGGCTCTTAGGTTGTCCAAGTTTCCATTCCATAGTTTACACGGATCATAGGCTCGTCCGGGTTCTACGTGTAAACTTAGATAAGCCTAAGGTTAAATTGGCTGGCTACTGGGGTGAACGCGTCATTATTTGATAGCCAAGATTTCCAGCACCAACTTTTACTAACACTAAAAGCGGGAACTGACAGGGGCTGTGGTTGGGAATAAGTGGTGGGACACACACTTAAATCCAAAATTAGGTCGTTTGCCGACTATAGCCGTCGGCTCAACCCAGCTAATTTAGCGGCGCAAACGTTAGAAAAAAGTTGATCAGGCAGTTAAATCCGTAATAGTGGGGACGTAGCCTTAGTAAGGGCCGACTGGCCTCCTTGCTTATCAAGAAGGATCAAGCTCTGGTAGTTGGAGCTAGATTTGAGAATGTCTTCTGAGGCAACGAATATGGCCGCAGAATTGCGTGCAGAGGAAGCTAGGCAAGCAGCCAATCGGCATATCGGGACATCACATTGCCGGATGGTCGTACCCCGTGACTACAGACGTGGGTATATGTGGAGCTTTTCAGGATTACTTCCAGGATCTTTTCGCCAGGGAGCCAGTCTGAGCTGCTCAAGTTCGACATATTTGGCTGACTTTCCCCGCCTCTCGGCGGCTAGAAGCGGCTAGGTGCGAGGGGCCCATAACAGAGTCGGAAATCTGGGATGCGCTGAAATTGGTTGGCCAGGACAAAACTCCAGAGTTGGATGGTCTTCCCTACGAACTGTACTTGGGGCAGTCGTCCGTTCTTGTTCCTCTGCTGGCTCTTGTTTATAACAACTGGATGAAGCAGGGTCTATACCTCGACGCTTCACCAGGGGTGTAATCAAGTTGCTTCGCAAGAGCAAGAGCGGTGGGGGTGGCATAGATAATTATCGGCCTTTAACGATGTTAAATACTGACTTAAAGATTTTGCCCGGGATCTTGGCCGGCCGTTTGCAGGCTGTCCTCTCTAGTCACAGTTGGCCCCGAGCAGACTTGTGCTGTGAAGGGCGGGACTATTCAGGACAACCTTCATTTGGTACGCCTGATCATCGAGAAAACCGACACCGAAGCCGCGCTGATCAATTTGGATCAGTCCAAGGCATTCGATAGGGTTGACCATCGCTTCTTGAATCTGTCCTTTCCGCCGCCGGTTTCGGGCCGTACTTTCGCTCCTGGATCCGACTGCTGTGGGTCCCGGTGCGCTGGTGGAAGTGAATGGGGTAAGATCGAAGCCCTTCACGATATCGCTCCATTCGTCAAGGTTGTCCGCTTTCGCCCTTGCTGTACGTTCTTGCGTTGGAACCTTTCCTTCGCAAGTTACAGGCGAATCCGGTCCTTCGCGGAATTTCCGTGCCTGGTGCTACATAAGCCGAGGCGCTCCGCCTATGCTGACGACGTTTCGGTTTTTGTGTCGAGCAAAGCCGAGATTGACCGCTGCAGAAATCAACAAAGAAATCAGATGCTATGAAGACAGTGACAGAGACCCAAGATCCAATCGCGATAAGTCTGTTGGCTTGCGATTGGGTGCGTGGAAGGAGTTTCTCTTCCCGGACCTTTCCTCTGGACGGACGGGCCGATCAAGATTCTCGGCGTCTTTTTCGGTCCTGATCTCCAGTTGGAAATGAATTGGTCGGAGGAGTTCGAGAGAAGAAGGCAAAGGGCGCAGTTCGTCTGTGGACTCGGAGGAATCTTTCCTTAAAGGGGAGGGCAGAAGTATGTGCCTCGCACATCTACCCGATTCTCCTTTGCACCGACTTTCAAAAGCACTTGCTCTCCCGTGTGCCATTCGTTTGGGACTAATACCAGCTCTTGTTCTCCTTCCTTTGGGGAGAAGGCAAGTCTCCCAAGGTGCGTCGCGAAGATCTGTCACCTTCATCCTTCTGAGGGCGGTCTGGGGCATGCCTAGCGTTGAGATCCGTCAACACACGCTTCGCATTAGATTCCTGGATCGAATGTGTATGCTGTGGATGAGAACGGCAGCCTCGTTCAAGAGGACGTCCATAAAAACTTTCCATCCTTGAGAAGTGTGCATTTGTCGGAGGAGGAGGCCGGCCGTACTCCTCGTGGCAGATACTCCTTCTATAAAGGGGTGTCGTTTGGCTCTCGGGTTGTGCCACGAGCTGCGGATGGCCTCTCCAACGCCCAAGCGTTGTCTCTTAGGGCATTATCAGGTGTTAGTTAGGGGCCGTTCAAGATGAACTAATTGGCGAAGCTCGGCTTACCAGAAGCAGGAGGCTCGCTCCGCATGGCACCCTTGGGCGCCTGGGTTGAAATGTCTCACTAACGATGAGGCGTCACTCACCTGGCTGATGATCCGGAAGGCCCTCTGGAGCAGAGGCTTCATGCAGCGGGCCTAACACCAAAATCAACCTGCGTGCGTTGTGGGCTGTCGACGGAAACCGTCGATTGTGCCTTCTTCCACTACGGTGTTGTTGCTCCGTTGTGTAAGTTTCTTGAAGATCTCATGGTTCGTATCCTTCGTGGAAAGTTCTTTGTCCTTGAGGCTAGTTCTGTTTGTGGCAATGTCGTGCCTCCGTTATCTAGGGCTGAGCACTATGTGCTCTTTTGCTTACTAGGTGTTATGCGAATCGTGATTTGGACGACCATGACGGAAGATTCTATGGTGATAGAAGTTTACCTCTTAGCCAGTCTTGTTCTTTAAAGCATCAACGAAGTCAAGGTCAAGGACAGAAAAACGAACTCACTCCATCTGAATTTGGCAAAAGGTGGAGTGAGTCTTGCGCGATTCTGTCGAGTGAAGGTGCTGACCTGGAGTGGTTGTTTGATGCTGGTTAGGCGTCAGGATATTGGGTGTGCTGGGCAGAACATGTTGCACCTTCCACGTCGATATAGTTAGAATAGGTAAATTTTGATTTTCTGTTTCTAATTTAATGTTAACCAGCTAGGTTATGATTGCTCATTGGCCCCTTTTTCTTTTTGTCCCCCAGTTTTCCTTTAGTTTAATCCCCATCCCTTCCCACTTTAGGTGTTCAACAATGTTAGTTCTCCGGTGGATGCGTGGCTTTCGTTATTTTCAAGAGTGCTTTTCGTTTTTTGTTATGGTGTTTAAATGTGTGAGTGATTGTGTGAGTAACTGCTGATTGGATAAATGTGGTCATTATATTCTTTAAGCCACGCATTATTTTTCGTCCGGAGAAGTGATTTTGCTGTCACAATATTAGAGTAGTGGGGAGCTTTGTACTAATACGATTTTTTATTTAGTTTTTTGTATATATTATTTATTCATTGTATAAAACCATTGGGGATATTTTAATGTTGTTATTTTCTTCATGCCCTCCACTGAACAGTATAGTCTAAGTTAAGTAGGACAACATAGAGCAGCAGAGGTATTATGGTGATCGTGGTAAGAATGGTAAGTAAAAATGTGGTATTATGGTGTCCGGAGTTGTGTAAGTGTGTCGGGGTCGACGAGTGAATAGCTAAGTTAAACTAGGACAGATGATGACCAACCGCCCCCATCCCCCAATTTCGGCCTTGTGCCACATTTTTTTGTATTCGTACGAAAATAAATACGAGTTCTAGCAGTTCTTTTTGACTTGCGTGTTCATTTCCGACTTACCTGACCTTGGTTGTGGCGAGTGTCTGACTTTTGTTGGAATCAAAAAAAAAAAACACAAACTTTAATCACTTATTTGAAATTACTTCATTTTAAAAGAAAGGACCTTTTTGTATAGATAAGTTTATTTTTATTTTCTTTATTTTCTTTTTCGTTTATTTATTTTGATCTTTTCTTTTTATTCTTCTAGCTTTTTTGTTGTTTATTTTCGTATTTTTGGCGGCCATATTTGTTTTTATTTAGGTCGGCCGTTTTGAATTTATTTTTTGTTTCTTTTTCGTTTTTTTCAGTATCTGTTTGGCCTTAAGAATACATATTTCTTTTTTAATAGTAACTGTCCATTTTGACCGAGAATCTGAAAAATTAACTGATTTTTATTTTTCTTCCACAGTAACTTTTCTTTTTTTCAGCCCCTCCCCCAGTTTTTTTCTTTGAGGTCGCGATGAGACTTTTCTCGCTCTTTTGTTCTGTTGTTTTGTATTTTTTTTTTTTTTGCATTTTTCAATTGTTGTTAACTGTAGTTTTGATCGTTGTTGTCTTTTTATTAATTCTTTTGTAAGTGTGGTTAACCGCTAAACTAATTTGTTCTCCCCCTATTTTCCTTGTCGGAGTAGCCGTTTGTTTATTATAGTTTCTGTTTGTTTATTTTCCCTTGTGTAATTGTAATTTGTTTAGTTTATTGTATAAATTTGTTTAACTGATAGTTTATTAAACTCTCACGAGGCTGTTTCTTGCCTTTTAAAGGAGCAGTTTTTTCTTGATTGTTGTGGCCGTTAAGGCTAGTTTTAATTTACCAGTTTTTGTAATTTTTGCTTGCCGTCATTGGCTGATTTTGTTATTATTTTCTTAAATCCTTCAGGGCTTATTCTGGTGGTAAAATAATTGTCTTGTCCTTAAAAGTTTGCTTTGTGAATTTTTTTTTCCATTTTGCTCCCGCTTTCTCCCACCCTCCCATACTTTTAAATAGTTTGGAAAAAAAACAAAAAAAAAAAACAACTGAACAAGGTTTAAAATTTCAAAGGCGGCCGACGGTAGTCGGTCTATAAAAGAAAAACTCTCATTCGACCCCCTTGGAAGAAACCTCCAGATAAAAAATGATGAGACGTTTCCTCCCCTTCCTACAAAAGAGAAGGATGAAAAACTTATACCGACCAAATCAAAGATGGCCGATAATGGTCAATCAAATGAAGATGAAAATGATAAAGAAAAAGGTAAACAAGACAACGAAAGATGATGAGGCCAGGGAATCGCCCTGTGGCTGGAAGTCCCTCGGTACGATCAATCTGGCAGAGTTCTTGGAGAGAGCTAAGAGCTAAAGCACACCTTGTCGTAGAAGGTGGGCTCTTGGAGGATCCCCAAGAATTAAGAAGATTGGAAAAGAATAGTGTCAGTCTTCGTGGTGGACAAGCGTACGCGCAAGAATTTGTCCGCAGCACGAAAGACGCAGTGATCCAAACACTGAGGTCAAAGGAGGTAAAGCCCTTAAGGATAGTGAAAAGGTGCGGCTTCTTCATGTGGGACGTGCTGCTACCCACACCAGGGGATTGCCTGAAAATGGCCAAGAGAAGACCTAATAACGGATGATTACATCTTCCGCACAGAGTACGAAGGCAAAAGAAGGACCAGGGGTAGCAGTATATGGGGTTCCTCCTCAGGTGCGTCGCGGGGAGCATCTTGCTGCGTACTTTTCGCAGTTCGGCGAAATTTTAGATGCCTCCTGCGAGGACCTGACCGGGGATGGTCTTCTTTGATTTAATGATCGACCGCCACGCCTTCCAAAACTGTCCCAACTGTCTTGACGTAGGGGCCTGAGCTTGCCGATGATGGCGGCGGCGCATGCAAAATGCTGGAGGTGTGGGGAGACTGGTCACCTCCTCCTCCTCCTGCCCAGAGAAGAAGGCCTCTGGAAGCCAGGCTCCAAAAGACCAAAATCCCCCCTCTGGCCTTCTGTTACATCTGTCGCCTGTGGTGGGCATGCCAACATCCAGGACCGGTGAGCTGGATTCCCCAGTTGGGAATAAAAAAAGTTCCCCCTACTTCGGAAAACCTTCGCCAACTGCTAGTGCAGCCATGGAGAAGGAAAAGTGGCTGGTTGATGATAGGGCCGGGGGAAGCGCCAAGCTGCGGAACCTCAGTCCCGAAACTCCTAAGACCATAGGCACAAACAGCCCCACTCCCCTCCACAGCAAGAAGGGCGATGCATAAGCCTGGTCGACTAAATTGGAAGACCTCAGGAGGGCTTACGACCCAGGTATGAAAAATTCCAAAAATAAAACAGCTAAAGCATATGCTGGAGAAGCGCCCATTTCGTCCCTCAGAGGACCAAAAAAAACAGCTGGCATCGTCCACCTGCCCATCGGCCTCTACCCATCTCTCCCGATAAAGAAAATCGAAAAGAAAGTCAAGTCAGCTCAGCCCTCGCCCAGAAAAATCACCCCTCTTAGTAGGGAACCCAGCCCTTTCCGTATCCCCTCCCAACCATCTCCCAGTCCTTCCCCCAAGAAAAAAATTACCTCCGCCGGCAGAGAGGCATGGGAGTCCCACCTTAGAAGACAGAGAGGCAGGAAAAAATCAACCAAAGCGCCTCATTTATTGGGCAAGGATGTGTGCAAAGTTTCCATGCCCAAGAAGAAAGAGCCAGGGCTTTGGCAATAGAATAAGTAAGTTAAAAAATTCTCCTTGCAATGAAGAAATGCAAGGAGAAAGACATTAATTCCACCAACTTCCCAGAGGCGCAACGCCTGCTTACAGTGGTTCGATCTGGGACTGGGACAGCTTAAGTGTGGGACATGCTGTTTGAAGCAGAAAAAATATAAAATGTCTCACCCAGTCGTCTGCAAGGAAGGGGAAGTCTTGGAAAGCAAGAGAATTCTGTGTAGGACGGGTCCCAATTTTTTGGTTCACCCCTCCCTGTACAGAGCTACGCTAACATTCCTGGGATGTTGGTGGCCTCTCCCGTGACATCTATTGACAAGAGATGGGCAAAGGATCTATGGGAGAGGCTGTCGGCATCCTTTCCCCGTCCATGTTCTGTCCAGGACCCCAACTCTCTAATTATGCTTCACAATGGCTTTATGGTTAACAGTATGAATGCCCGGGGGCTGAGGTCTGAGTCTCAGAGGGTGAGACTCACTCATGATCTCCAGCGCCTCGGGGTTGATGTTTGTTGTCTACAGGAAACCCGGTTTTAGCTGGCGACTATGAGGGCATTCTGTCTAGGGATTACGATCTCTATTCAGCATGTTTTTGATGGTCGTTCTAGAGGGTTTCTTGGCTAGTGAGCAAGTCATTGGGTGCGGCGTGTGTACGCTTGTCTTCGCGGATCCAGCGGGCAGGATTTGTGTGCTGGATATTACCATAAAGGAGAAGTCTTTTCGGCTCATTGGGGTTTATGCTTATTGTCCATAGAAACTGCTCGGCGACTCGGCAGCAGAGTCGTTCTTTGGAACATCGAGGCGGGTAATTTTGGCGGGGGATTGGAATGCGATCACTTGACCCTGAGAAAGATCGGATAGGAGAAAGATCGGGTACTAACAACCCGGATGTGAAACCATTTCGGGAATTTCTCGACGGGAATGATCTTGTCGATAAATACCGAAATGAACACCCCCAGGAGGTAGTGTGGACTTGGACTAATGAGGCGGCTCAGTTCGAAGGTACGCGCAAGCTACCTCGACCGAGTCCTAGTTAGAGGAGTCGACGTAGGGCTCTTAGGTTGTCCAAGTTTCCATTCCATAGTTTACACGGATCATAGGCTCGTCCGGGTTCGTGTAAACTTAGATAAGCCTAAGGTTAAGTTGGCTGGCTACTGGAAATTGAACGCGTCATTATTTGATAGCCAAGATTTCCAGCACCAGCTTTTACTAACTATAAAGCGGGAACTGACGGGGGCTGTGGTTGGGAATAAGTGGTGGGACACACTTAAATCCAAAATTAGGTCGTTTGCTGCCGACTATAGCCGTCGGCTCGCTTAGCTTCGTTAGCGGCGCAAACGACGTTAGAGAAAAAGTTGATCGGGCAGTTAAATCCCGTAATAGTGGGGACGTAGCCTTAGCTAGGGCCGAGCTGGCCTCCTTGCTTATCAAGAAGGATCAAGCTCTGGTAGTTAGGGCTAGGTTAAAAAGAATGTCTTCTGAGGCAACGAATATGGCCGCAGAATTGCGTGCAGAGGAAGCTAGGCAAGCAGCCAATCGGCATATCAAGGACATCACATTTGCCAGATGGTCGTACCGTGACTACAGACGTGGGTATATGTGGAGCTTTTCCGGGGGATTACTTCCAGGATCTTTTCTGAGGCGGTCTGAGCTCTGCTCAGTTCGACACCTATTTGGCTGACTTTCCCCGCCTCTCTCGGCGGCTAGAGCAACTAGGTGCGGGGGCCCATAACAGAGTCGGAAATCTGGGATGCGCTGAAATTGGTTGGCCGGGACAAAACTCCAGGATTGGATGGTCTTCCTACGAACTGTACTTGAGGCAGTCGTCCAGAGCATTCCTCTGCTGGCTCATTTTTATAACAACTGGATGAAGCAGGGGTCTGTACCTCATTTCACCAGGGGTGTAATCAAGTTGCTTCGCAAGAGCAAAGGCAGTGGGGGTGGCATAGATAATTATCGGCCTTTAACGATGTTAAATACTGACTTAAAGATTTTTGCCAGGATCTTGGCCGGCCGTTTGCAGGCTGTCCTCTCTAGTCTGATTGGCCCGACACAGACTTGTGCTGTGAAGGGCAGGACCTTCCAGGACAACCTTCATTTGGTACGCCTGATCATCGAGAAAACCGACACCGAAGCCGCGCTGATCAATTTGGATCAGTCCAAGGCATTCGATAGGGTTGACCATCGCTTCTTGGAATCTGTCCTTTCCGCCGCCGGTTTCCGGGCCGTACTTTCGCTCCTGGATCCGTGCTGTATGAGTCCCCCGGTGCGCTGGTGGAAGTGAATGGGGTAAGATCGAAGCCCTTCGCTGTCTCGCTCCATTCGTCAAGGTTGTCCACTTTCGCCCTTGCTGTACGTTCTTGCGTTTGGAACCTTTCCTTCGCAAGTACGAGCCAGACCGGTCCTTCGCGGAATTTCCGTGCCTGGTGCTACCACCTCGGCCGGGTACTCCGCCTATGCTGACGACGTTTCGGTTTGTGTCGAGCAAGCCGAGATTGACGAAGTCAGCAAAGAAATCAGATGCTATGAGACGGTGACGGGGGCCAAGATCAATCGCGATAAGTCTGTTGGCTTGCGATTGGGTGCGTGGAAGGAGTTTCTCTTCCCGGACCTTTCCTCTGGACGGACGGGCCGATCAAGATTCTCGGCGTCTTTTTCGGTCCTGATCTCCAGTTGGAAATGAATTGGTCGGAGGTTCGAGAGAAGGCAAAGGGCATGATTCGTCTGTGGACTCGGAGGAATCTTTCCCTTAAAGGGGAGGCGGAAGTATGTGCCTCGCACATCTACCCGGTCTCACTTACCGACTTTCCACGTACTTCCACTCTCCCGTGTGCCATTCGTTTAGGACTAATACAGCTCTTGTTCTCCTTCACTTTGGGGAGAGGCAAGTCTCCCAAGGTGCGTCGCGAGATCTGTCACCTTCATCCTTCTGAGGGCGGTCTGGGCATGCCTAGCGTTGAGATCCGTCAACACGCTTCGCATTAGATTCCTGGATCGAATGTGTATGCTAGCGGATGAGAACAGCGGCCTCGTTCAAGAGGACGTCCATAAGCTTTCCATCCTTGAGAAGTGTGCATTTGTCGGAGGAGGAGGCCGGCCGTACTCCTCGTGGCGGTCTCCTTCTATAAAGAATGTCGTTTGGCTCTCCAGTTTCTCTTACGGGCTACGGATGGCCTCTCCAACGCCCAAGCGTTGTCTCTTAGGGCATTATATCGGGTGTTAGTTAGGGGCCGTTCAAGATGAACTAATTGGCGAGCTCGGGCTTACGAAGCGGAGGCTCGCTCCATATGGCCTTGACGCCTGGGTTGAAATGTCTCACTAACGATGAGGCATCACTCACCTGGCTGATGATCCGGAAGAGCCCTCTGGGTAGGCAAGAGGCTTCATGCAGCGGGCCTAACACCAAAATCAACCTGCGTGCGTTGTGGGCTGTCGACGGAAACCGTCCGAACATGCCTTCTTCCACTACGGTGTTGTTGCTCCATTGTGTAAGTTTCTTGAAGATCTCATGGTTCGTATCCTTCGTGGAAAGTTCTTTGTCCTTGAGGCTAGTTCTGTTTGTAGCAATGTCGCGCCTCCGTTATCTAGGGCTAGGCACTATGTGCTCTTTGTACTAGGTGTTATGCGAATCGTGATTTGGACGACGCGACGAAGGAATTCTATGGTGATGAGAAGTTTACCTCTTCCCAACTGATCTTGTTCTTTAAGCATCAGCTTAAAGTCAAGATCGGGACGGAAAGAAACGACTCACTCCATCTGGTTAACCAAAAGGTGGGTGAGTCTTGCGCGATTCTGTCGAGTGAAAGAGTGCTGACCTGGAGTGGTTGTTTGATGCTGGTTAGGCATCGGGATATTGAGTGTGCTGGGCAGAACATGTACCCCTTCCGTGTTAGGTTAGAATAGGTAAATTTTGATTTTCTGTTTCTAATTTAATGTTAACTTAGCTAGGTTATGATTGCTCATTGGCCTTTCTTTTTGTCCCCAGTTTTCCTTTAGTTTTAATCTCCCCCATCCCTTCCCTTTAGGTGTTCAACAATGTTAGTTCTCCGGTGGATGCGTGGCGACTTTCGTTATTTTTAGAGTGCTTTTCGTTTTTTGTTATGGTGTTTAAATGTGTGAGTGATTGTGTGAGTAACTGCTGATTGGATAAATGTAGTATTATATTCTTTAAGCCACGCATTATTTTTTCGTCCGGAGAAGTGATTTTGCTGTCACAATATTAGAGTAGTGGGGGGCTTTTATTACTAATACGATTTTATTTAGTTTTTTGTATATATTATTTATTCATTGTATAAAACCATTGGGGATATTTTAATATTTGTTATTTTCTGCCCATGCCCTCCACACTGAACATTGTAAATATGGGAGTTAAGTAGGACAACATAGAGCAGCAGAGGTATTATGGTGATCGTGGTAAGAATGGTAAGTAAAAATGTGGTATTATGGTGTCCGGGTTATTGTAAGTGTGTCAGGGTCGACGAGAGTGAATAGCTAAGTTAAACTAGGACAGATGATGACCAGCCTTCCCCATCCCCAATTTCTGACCTTGTGCCACATTTTTTGTATTCGTACGAAAATAAATACGAGTTCGTAGCAGTTCTTTTTTGACTTGCGTGTTCATTTCAAACTTACCTGACCTTGGTTTGGCGAGTGTCTGACTTTTGTTGGAATCAAAAAAACACAAACTTTAATCACTTATTTGAAATTACTTCATTTTAAAAAAGGACCT
The DNA here is from genome assembly GCA_037127315.1 of Ascarosepion bandense. Taxonomy (NCBI): domain Eukaryota; kingdom Metazoa; phylum Mollusca; class Cephalopoda; order Sepiida; family Sepiidae; genus Ascarosepion; species Ascarosepion bandense. The sequence continues at coordinate 21,952 of JBBBDQ010010639.1, forward strand.
TTTTATGTAGATGATTTATTTTTTATTTTTCTTTATTTTTTCATTTATTTATTTTGATCTTTTCTTTTTATTCTTCTAGCTTTTTTGTTGTTTATTTTCGTATTTTTGGCGGCCATATTTGTTTTTATTTGGGGTCGGCCGTTTGAATTTATTTTTGTTTCTTTTTCTTTCTTTTCAGTATCTGTTTGGCCTTAAGGGCCATGTTTATATTTTTTACTGCTTAACATCCCTTTTATTAGGAAATCTGAAAAATTAGCTGATTTTTATTTTTTTCTTCCACAGTAACTTTTCTTTTTTCAGCCTCCCCAGTTTTTCTTTTGCGAAGTCGCCGTTGGAGACTTTTCGCTTTCTTTTTTGTTTGTTTGTTTTTGTATTTTTTTTTGCATTTAATTTAATTGTACATTTGTAAAGTTTAATCGTTGTCTTTTTTTGTTAATTCTTTTTGTAAAGTGTAGTTTAACCGCTTAAATTTAATTTTAGCCCCTCCCCCTATTTTCCTTGTCAGGAGTAGCCGTTTAGGCTACCCTTGATTTTTCTATTTGTTTATTTTTTTCCCTTGTGTAATTGTAATTTGTTTAGTTTATTGTATAAATTTGTTTAACTGATAGTTTATTAAACCTCTCACGAGGCTGTTTCTTGCCTTTTAATGCAATTTTTTCTTGAAGCTTTATTTTAAATGTTAAAGGCTAGTTTTTAATTTGCATCAGTTTTGTAATTTTTGCTTGCCGTCATTGGCTGATTTGTTATTATTTTCTTAAATCCTTCGGGGTCATTCTGGTGGTAACCGTTATCTTGTCCTTAAAAGTTTACTTTGTGAATTTTTTTCCATTTTGCTCCCGTCTTCTCCCACCCCCTCCCATACATTTTTAAATAGTTTGAAAAAACAAAACAACTGAGCTGAGTTTGTACTAAAATGGCTGAGATAGCTGGTTCATAAAGAAAACTTATTCGACCCCTTGAAGAAACCTCCAGATAAAAATGATGAGACGTTTCTCTCCCTGCAGTGCTAGAAGGATGAAACTTATACTGACCAAATCAAAGATGGCTGACAATGGTCAATCAAATGAAGATGAAAATGACAAAGAAAAAGGTAAACAAGACAACTGAAGATGATGAGGTCAGAATGCCCTGTGGCTGGAAGTCCCCTCCGAAATGCACGATCAATCTGGCAGAGTTCTTGGAGAGAGCCAAGAGGCCACGCACACCTTGTCGTAGAAGGTGGGCTCTTGGAGGATCCCCACACCAAAGAAGATTGGAAAAGAATAGTGTCAGTCTTCGTAGGAGCATGTACGCGCAAAATTTGTCGCAGCACGAAAGATGCAGTGATCCAAACACTGAGGTCAAAGGAGGGTAAAGCCCTCAAGGATAGCAGTGTGCATTGCGGTAATGCACACAAGTACCCACACCAGAGGATTGCCTGAAAATAGCCAGAGAAGACCTAATAACGGATGATTGGCATCTTTCCACACAGAGTATGAAGGCAAAAGAAGGACCAGGGTAGCAGAGACAGGTTCTCTCAGGTCATCAAGCATCTGCCACTGCAGCGTCTCATGAAATTCTGGATGCCTCCCATGAGGACCTGACCGGGGGATGGTCTTTTGATTTAATGATCGACCGGCCATTGCCCATTCATCCTCAACTCATTTGACGTAGGGGGCCTGAGCTTGCTGGGACTGCATGGCTGCCTGCTGGAGGCAGAGACTGGCTGCCTCTCCTCCCTCCTGCCCAGAGACACGTCTCTGGAAGTTGTGGCTCCAAAAGACCAAAATCCCCCTCTGGCTGCTTCTGTTACATCTGTCTGCCTGTAGTGGGTATGCTAGCATCCAGGACCAGAGCTGTCTCCGGTTGGGAACAGTGTTCCTCACCCTCGGAAAATCCTTCGCCAACTGCTAGTGCAGCCACAAGAGAAGTGGTGGGGCAGGAGTGGTTGTTGCTTTGTAGGGCCAGGGGGAAGCGCCAAGCTGCGGAACTCGGTCCCCGGGAAACCCTAAGACCAGAAACAGCCTCACCCCCTCCACCAGCAAGAAGGGCGATGTCTTCGGCCTTGGTCATGGCCTTAAATTGGAAGACCTCAGGGAGGCTTACGACCCAGGGCATGAAAATCTCAAAAATAAAACAGCTAAAGGATATGCTGGAGAAGCGCCTCATTTCGTCTCCTCAGAGGACAAAAACAGCTGGCACATCGTCCACCCTGCCCATCGGCCTCTGCCCCATCCCTCCTTACAAAAGAAAAACTGAAAGAAAGTCAAGCTGGCTCATTTCCCTGCCCAGAAAATCACCCTCTTTAGTAGGAACCCAGCCCTTCTGTATCCCCTCCCAACCATCTCCTCAGTCCTTCCTCAAGAAAAATTACCTCCGCCGGCGAAGAGGCACAGGAGTCCCACCCAGAAGACAGAGACAAGGAGGAGGCAACCAAAATGTCTATTTGTTGGGCAAGGATGGCAAAAAGCCTCATGCTCAAGAAGAAAGAGCCAAGGTTCTTGTGCAATAGAAGCAGTGAGGCCCTTCCAGCAACAAGAAATGCATAGGAAAGACATTGTACCTCTACCAACTTCCCAGAGTAAGTGCAACGGCCTGGGTTACAGTGGTCTGACTTGGACTGGGACAGCCAAAGGGGGATGCTGTTGAAGCAGAAAAAAATATAAAAATGTCTCCACCGATCATTCATAAGAAGGGAAGTCTTGAGAAAGCCAAAGAATTCTGTAGGACGGGTCCACCTTGTCTCACACCCTCCTGCACAGAGTTTAAAACCAAGTATCCCCCTGGATGTTATGGCCTTCCTGACGGCTCTATTGACAAAGAGATGGGCAAAGGATTCAGTGGGAGAGGCTGTTTACATCCTTTTCCCCGTCCAGTTCTGTCCAGGACCCCAACTCAACTTTTCGAGGAAGCTCTTTACAATGGCTTGGTGAGCAGTGAAGATAGCACTGCTGGGGCTGGATGGGCCTGAGTCTCAGAGGTGAGACTCACTCATGATCTCCAGTGCCCTGGGGTTGATGTTTGTTGTCTACAGGAAACCCGGGTTTTTAGCGATGTGATTGTGAGGGCATTCTGTCTAGGATTAACATCTTCATCTGTGCACACTGATGGTCACTCAGAGGAGCTGGGCTGAAAGAGCAAGTCATTGGCGTGTACGCTTGTCTTCATGATCCAGCGGCAGGACTTGTGCTGGAGAAGGGTCAAGAAGAGAAGTCTTTTCGGCTCATTGGGGCCGAAAAGCCCAACGTCCACAGGGGAGCATCCTGTTTGAGCTTCGGCATTGATTGTTCTCGGAACATCGAGGCGGTGCACTTAGCGGGGATTGAAACGTCGTCCTTGACCCTGAGTAGAAAGATCGATAGGAGAAAGATCGGGTACTAATGAATCTGGAGGGAACTATTTCGGAATTTCTCGAATGTTATAATGATCTTGTCGATAAATACCGAAACGGTCATCTTCGGGAGGTAGCACTGGACCAATAGGGGCAGCTCGGATTCAAGGTACGCAAGCTACCGACTATTCAAAGTGAGAGTCACTTTGCAGCTCAGGTTGTCCAAGCTCATTCCCATAGCTTGCTTGGACCATAGGCTGTCCAGTCTGTGTAAACCTTAGATAAGCTCAAGGTTAAGCTGGCTGGCCACTGGAACGAACGTCATTATTTGACAGTCAAGATTTTCAGCAACGAAGCCAGCCATACTAAAGTGGAACCGACGGGGGCTGTGGTTGGGAATAAAGTGGTGGGACACACTAAATCCACTAGGGGTCATTGTCATGATCATAAGCCGTCGGCTTAATTAGCTAATTTAGCGGTGGCGCAAATTACGTTAGAGAAAAAAAGTTGATCGGGCAGTTAAATCCCGTAATAGTGGGGACGTAGCCTTGAATAGGCCGAGCTGGCCTCCTTGCTTATCAAGAAGGATCATTTCATAGTTAGGGTTAGGTTAAAAAAAGAATGTCTTCTGATAACACGAAGATGGCTTGAATTGCGGAGGAAGCTGAAAAAGCAGCCAACCGCAGCGACTACGACATCACATTGCCGGATGGTCGCATCGTGACGCTTAAGCAGACGTATGTGGAGCTTTTCGGGATTACCCAGAATTTTTCACCAGGGAGCCCGGTCTGAGTTTGCTCAGTTCGACACCTATTTACCGACTTTCCCGCTTCGGCGGCTGAAGGCGAAAGGAGGGGCCCAGCAACAGAGTCGAAATCTGGGATGCGCTGAAATTATTACCGGATAAAACTCAGGATTACGGCCTTTCTCACGAACCGTACTTGAGGGGGCAGTCGTCCGTTCTTGTTCCTTCTCCTTCCGGTTATTCTTGTCATAAACAACTGGACGAAGCAGGTTCATACTCCTCGACGCTTGCACCAGGGTGAACTACAGCCCGCAAGACAAGAGTTGCGGGGTGGTATAGATAATTATCGGCCTTTAACGATGCCGTTAACACTGACTTAAAGATTTTTGCCATACATCCTCACGCTCGCGGCTGTCCTCTTCATTCACTGGCCCTGAGCAAGACTTGTGCTGGGAAGGGCAGGACCGCCTTGCGGTCAACCCTTCATGACGAAAACGCCTGATCAACGAGAAAACCGACACCGAAGCCAGCTGACTGACCTGACCGTCCATTCGATGAGGGAAGTCGACCATCGCTTCGAACCACGTCCTTTCCGCCGCCGGTTTTACCACGCCCTGGATCCGACCGACAAGGAGTCCCCGGTGCGCACAGAAGTGAATGGTGAAGATCAAAGCCCTCACATTATCTCGCTCATTCGTCAAGGTTGTCCACTTCTTCGCCCTTGCTGTACGTTCTTGCGTTGGAACCTTTCTGCAAAGTTGCGGGCAATCCCAGTTCCTTCGCGGAATTTCCGTGCCTGGTGCTACCACTTTTGGCCAGGTACTCCGCCTATGCTGACGACAGTTTCGCTTTTGCAATGAGCAAAGCCGAGATTGATGAAGTCAGCAAAGAAATCAGATGCTATGAGACTGCGATAGGAAGCCAAGATCAATCATGATAAGTCTGTTGAAGCCATAATGGCGGTGAGTTTTCTCCCGGATCTTCTGGACGGACGGGCTGACTTGATCTTCTATGTCTTTCGGTCCTGATCTCCAGCGGAAATGAATTGGTCGGAGGTTCGAGAGAAGGCTTATAAGCAGTTCGTCTGCAGACCTGATAACCTTTCAAAGGGGAGGGCGGAATACAGTCGCACATTTACCCGATTCTCCTTTACCGACTTTCCGTACTTCCTCTCCGTGCCATTCGTTTGGGACTATCATAGCTCTTGTTCTCTCTTCCTTTGGGGAGAAGGCAAGTTCGGTTGCGTCATGAGATCTGTCACCTTCATCCTCTGAGGGTGTCTGGCATGCCTAGCGTTGAGATCCGTCAACACACGCTTCACTAGATTCCCGGACTGAATGTGTATGCTAGCGGATGAGAACAGCGGCCTCGTTCAAGAGGACGTCCACAAAAAACTTTCCATCCTTGAGAAGTGTGCATTTGTCGGAGGAGGAGGTTACCATCTCCCCATGTGGCGAATGCTCCTTCTATAAAGAATGTCGTCGGCTTCAGTTTCTCTTACGGGCTACGGATGGCCTCTCCAACGCCCAAACGTTGTCTTCTAGGGGCATTATATCGGGTGTTGGTTAGGGGGCTGTTCAAGACAACGAATTGGCGAGCTTCGGGCTTACGAAGCAGGAGGCCCGGGTTCAAGGCGGCCTCATGCCTGGAAGGAAATGTCTCTACCAACGATGAGTACTCACTCACCTGGCTGACATCCGGAAGGCCCTCTGGGCAGGCAAGAGGCTCGCCAGTGGCCCACGCACCAAAAAATCCACTTTCTCAGCAGCCAGTATTGCTCTATCGAAACCGTCGAATACGCGCTCTTTCCACTGCAGTGCCGTTGCTCCGTGCAAGTTTCTTGAAGACTTCGCGTCTCATCCTTCGTGGAAAGTTCTTTGTCCTTGGAGGCTAGTTCTGTTTGTAGCAATGTCGTGCCCGTTATCTAGGGCCGTCGAGCATCATGCTCTTCTTGTCAACAGGTGTTATGCGAATCGTGATTTGGACGACGCGACAGAAGTCATTCGTGCTTGGGAAGCTTCCACATCATAGACGGAAAGGAAACGACTCACTCCATCTGAATTTTGGCAAGGTGGGTGAGTCTTGCGCCGATTCTGTCGAGTGAAAGGTGCTGACTCGGAGGGTTGTTTGATGCTGGTTAGGCATCAGGATATTGGGTGCGTGCTGGGCAGAATATGCACCCCCCCCCCCTTCCGTGTTAGCGAATAGGTAACTTTACTCTTCGTTTCTAATTTAATGTTAACTTAGCTAGGTTATGATTGCTCATTGGCCCCTTTTCTTTTTGTCCCCAGTTTTCCCTTAGTTTTAATCCCCCATCCCTTCCTACCTTAGGTGTTCAACAATGTTAGTTCTCCTTGCGGATGCGTGGCGACTTTTGCTATTTTTCAAGAGCAGTTTTCGTTTTTTGTTATGGTGTTTTCAATGTGTGAGTGATTGTGTGAGTAACTGCTGATTGGATAAATGTAGTCATCATATTCTTTAAGCCACGCATTATTTTTCGTCCGGAGAAGTGATTTCGCTGTCACAATAGAGTAGTGGGGGGCTTTTATTACTACTACGATTTTGCCTTAGTTTTTTGTATATATTATTTATTCATTGTATAAAACCATTGGGGATATTTTAATGTTGTTATTTTCTGCCCATGCCCTCCACTGAACATTGTAAATATGGGAGTTAAGTGAGACAACATAGAGCAGCAGAGGTATTATGGTGATCGTGGTAAGAATGGTAGTAAAAATGTGGTATTATGGTGTCCGGGTTATTGTAAGCGTGTCAGGCTTAACAGAGCAATAGTTAAGTTAAACTAGGATAGAGTGATGACCAGCTCTCCCCATCCCCACCCTGGCCTTGTGCCACATTTTTTGTATTCGTAATGAAAATAAATACGAGTTCATAGCAGTTCTTTTTTGACTTGCGTGTTCATTTCCGACTTACCTGACCTTGGTTTGGCGAGTGTCTGACTTTTGTTGGAATCAAAAAAAAACACAAACTTTAATCACTTATTTGAAATTACTTCATTTTAAAAAGAAAGGACCTTTTTTGTATAGATAAGTTTATTTTTATTTTCTTTATTTTTTTTTTCGTTTATTTATTTTGATCTTTTCTTTTTTATTCTTCTAGCTTTTTTGTTGTTTATTTTCGTATTTTTATGGCCATATTTGTTTTTATTTAGGTTTATCGTTTTGAATTTATTTTTTGTTTCTTTTTCTTTCTTTTTCAGTATCTGTTTGGCCTTAAGGGCCATATTTATATTTTTTTAATAGTAACTGTCCATTTTGACCAAGAATCTGAAAAATTAGCTGATTTTTATTTTTCTTCCACAGTAACTTTTCTTTTTTTCAGCCCCTCCCCAGTTTTTCTTTTGCGGAAGTCGCCGTTAGGAGACTTTTCGCTTTCTTTTTGTTTGTTTGTTTTTGTATTTTTTTTTTGCATTTAATTTAATTGTACATTTGTAAAGTTTAATCGTTGTCTTTTTTTGTTAATTTTGTAAAGTGTAGTTTAATCCGCTTAAATTTAATTTTAGCCCCTCCCCCTATTTTCCTTGTCGGGCGTAGCCGTTTAGGCTACCCTTGGTTTTTCTGTTTGTTTTATTTTTTTCCCTTGTGTAATTGTAATTTGTTTAGTTTATTGTATAAATTTGTTTAACTGATAGTTTATTAAACCTCTCACGAGGCTGTTTCTTGCCTTTTAAGGCAATTTTTTCTTGAAGTTTATTTGTGGCCGTTAAAGGCTAGTTTTTAATTTACCAGTTTTTGTAATTTTTGCTTGCCGTCATTGGCTGATTTGTTATTATTTTCTTAAATCCTTCGGGGCTGGTGGTAAAACCGTTATCTTGTCCTTAAAAGTTTACTTTGTGAATTTTTTTTTCCATTTTGCTCCCGCTTTCTCCCACCCCTCCCATACTTTTAAATAGTTTGAAAAAAAAACAAAAAAAAAAACAACTGAGCTGAGTTTAAAATTTCAAAATGGCCGACAGTAGTCGGTCTATAAAAGAAAAACTCTCATTCGACCCCCCTTGGAAGAAACCTCCAGATAAAGACGATGAGACGTTTCCTCCCCTTCCTACAAAAGAGAAGGATGAAAAACCATTGATAAAGATGGCCGATAATGGTCAATCAAATGAAGATGAAAATGATAAAGAAAAAAAGGTAAACAAGACAACGAAAGATGATGAGGCCGGGGAATCGCCCTGTGTTCAAGTCCCCTCCGATACGATCAATCTGGCAGAGTTCTTGGAGAGAGCTAAGAGCTACGCACACCTTGTCGTAGAAGGTGGGCTCTTTGGAGGATCCCCAAGAATTAAGAAGATTGAAAAAAGAATAGTGTCAGTCTTCGTGGTGGACAACGTGCTAAATTCTCGCAGCACGAAGAAGACGCAGTGATCCAAACACTGAGGTCAAGGTAAACCCTTAAGGATAGTGAAAAGGGCGGGCTTCTTCATGTGGGACGTGCTGCTACCCACACCAGAGGATTGCCTGAAAATAGCCAGAGAAGACCTAATAACGGATGGTCCCATCTTCCTTTTGAGTGAAGGCAAAAGAAGGACCAAGGGTAGCAGTGTGAGGTTCCTCCTCGAAGGTCATCGGGGAACATCTTGCTGCGTACTTTTCGCAGTTCGGCGAAATTTTAGATGCCTCCTGCGAGGACCTGACCGGGGGATGGTCTTTTGATTTAATGATCGACCGCCACGCCTTCCAGACCATCCCCAACTGTCTTGACGTAGGGGGCCTGAGCTTGCCGGTAATCGTGGCCGGCCGCAAGCCAAAATGCTGGAGGTGTGGGGAGACTGGTCACCTCTCCTCCTCCTGCCCAGAGAAGAAGGCCTCTGGAAGCCAGGCTCCAAAAAGACCAAAATCCCCCTCTGGCCGCTTCTGTTACATCTGTCTCGCCTGTAGTGGGCATGCCAACATCCAGGACAGTAGATAGTTCCCCGGTTGGGAATGTGAAAAGTTCCTCACCCCCAAGGAAAACCTTCGCCAACTGCTAGTGCAGCAATGAAGAGGAAAAGGGGGAGTGGCTGGTTGTTGGTAGGGCCAGGGGAAGCGCCAAGCTGCGGAGCCTCGGTCCCCGGAAACTCCTAAGACCATAGGCACAAACAGCCCCACTCCCTCCACCAGCAAGAAGGGCGATGCCTCGGCCTGATTATTTAAATTGGAAGACCTCAGGGCTTACGACCCAAGTGTGGAAAAATTCCAAAAAATAAAACAGCTAAAGCATATGCTGGAGAAGCGCCCATTTCGTCCCTCAGAGGACCAAAAAAAACAGCTGGCACATCGTCCACCCTGCTCATCGGCCTCTGCCCCATCCTCTCCCATTAAAAAGAAAATCGAAAAGAAAGTCAAGTCAGCTCAGCCCTCGCCCAGAAAAATCACCCCTCTTAGTAGGGAACCCAGCCCTTTCGTATCCCCTCCCAACCATCTCCCAGTCCTTCCCAAGAAAAAATTACCTCCGCCGGCGAAGAGGCATAGGAGTCCCACCTTAGAAGACAGAGAGGCGAGGAAAAAATCAACCAAAGCGCCTCATTTATTGGGCAAGGATGTGTGCAAAGTTTCCCATGCCCAAGAAGAAAGAGCCAAGAACTTTGGCAATAGAATAAGTAAATTAAATTCTCCTTGCAATGAAGAAATGCAAGGAGAAAGACGTGAAATTCCACCAACTTCCCAGAGGCGCAACGCCTGCTTACAATGGTTCGATCTGGGACTGGGACAACCAAAGTGTGGGACATGCTGTTGAAGCAGAAAAAAAATATAAAAATGTCTCCACCGATCGTCTGCAAGGAAGGGGAAGTCTTGGAGAAAGCCAAGAATTCTGTGTAGGACAGGTCCCAATTTTGGTTCACCCCTCCTGTACAGAGCTTTAAAACTAACATTCCCCTGGGATGTTGGTGGCTTTCCTCCCGTGACAGCTCCTATTGACAAAGAGATGAGCAAAGGATCTATGGAGAGGCTGTGGCATCCTTTCCCCGTCCATGTTCTGTCCAGGACCCCAACTCTAATTATGCTTCACAATGGCTTTATGGTTAGCAAGTATGAATGCCCGGGGGCTGAGGTCTGAGTCTCTGGAGGGTGAGACTCACTCATGATCTCCAGCGCCTCGGGGTTGATGTTGTTGTCTACAGGAAACCCGGTTTTTTAGCTGGCGACTATGAGGGCATTCTGTCTAGGGATTACGATCTCTATTCATGTTTGATGGTCGTTCTAGAGGAGTTTCTTGGCTAGTGAGCAAGTCAATTGGGTGCGGCGTGTACGCTTGTCTTCGCGGATCCAGCGGGCAGAGTTTGTGACCTTGGATATTACCATAAAGGAGAAGTCTTTTCGGCTCATTGGGGTTTATGCGCCCAATGTCCACAGGGCGTCCTGCTGTTTCGGCAGCTCGATCCGTTCTTTGGAACATCGAGGCGGGTAATTTTAGCGAGTTGGAATGCCGTCCTTGACCCTGAGAAAGATCGGATAGGAGAAAGATCGGGTACTAACAACCCGGATGTGAAACCATTTCGAATTTCTCGACGAGAATGATCTTGTCGATAAATACCGAAATGAACACCCCCGGGAGGTAGTGTGGACTTGGACTAATAGGGGCAGCTCGGATTCGAAGGTACGCGCAAGCTACCTCGACCGAGTCCTAGTTAGGAGAGTCGACGTAGGGCTCTTAGGTTGTCAAGTTTCATTCCATAGTTTACACGGATCATGAAACAAATCCGGGTTCGTGTAAACTTAGATAAGCCTAAGGTTAAGTTGGCTGGCTACTGGAAATTGAACGCGTCATGTTGATAGCCAAGATTTCCAGCACCAGCTTTTACTAACACTAAAGCGGGAACTGACGGGGGCTGTGGTTGGGAATAAGTGGTGGGACACTAAATCCAAAATTAGGTCGTTTGCTGCCGACTATGGCCGTCGGCTCAGCTTAGCTAATTTAGCGGCGCAAACGACGTTAGAGAAAAAGTTGATCGGAGCAGTTAAATCCCGTAATAGTGGGGACGTAGCCTTAGCTAGGGCCGAGCTGGCCTCCTTGCTTATCAAGAAGGATCAAGCTCTGGTAGTTAGGGCTAGGTTAAAAAGAATGTCTTCTGAGGCAACGAATATGGCCGCAGAATTGCGTGCAGAGAGAGAGAGAGAGAGAGGCAAGCAGCCAATCGGCATATCAAGGACATCACATTGCCGGATGGTCGTACCGTGACTACAGACGTGGGTATATGTGGAGCTTTCGGGATTACTTCCAGGATCTTTTCACCAGGGAGCCCGGTCTGAGCTCTGCTCAGTTCGACACCTATTTGGCCTGACTTTCCCCGCCTCTCGGCGGCTGAAGCGGCTAGGTGCGGGGGCCCATAACGGAGTCGGAAATCTGGGATGCGCTGAAATTGGTTGGCCGGGACAAAACTCCGGGATTGGATGGTCTTCCCCGAACTGTACTTGAGGCAGTCGTCCGTTCTTGTTCCTCTGCTGGCTCTTGTTTATAACAACTGGATGAAACGCGGGTCGCCTCGACGCTTCTGGGGGGTGTAATCAAGTTGCTTCGCAAGAGCAAGAGCGGTGGGGGTGGCATAGATAATTATCGGCCTTTAACGATGTTAAATACTGACTTAAAGATTTTTGCCAGGATCTTGGCCGGCCGTTTGCAGGCTGTCCTCTCTAGTCTGATTGGCCCCGAGCAGACTTGTGCTGTGGTGGGATAACTTCCATTAGCCTTGGGCCCCGGTCCGCCTGATCATCGGCCGACACCGAAGCCGCGCTGATCAATTTGGATCAGTCCAAGGCATTCGATAAGGGTTGACATGTCGCTGGCGAATCTGATAGCGCCGCCGGTTCGGGCCGTACTTTCGCTCCTGGATCCGACTGCTGTATGAGTCCCCCGGTGCGCTGGTGGAAGTGAATGGGGTAAGATCGAAGCCCTTCACATTATCTCGCTCCATTCGTCAAGGTTGTCCACTTTCGCCCTTGCTGTACGTTCTTGCGTTGGAACCTTTCCTTCGCAAGTTACAGGCGAATCCAGATCCTTCGCGAATTCGTGCCTGGTGCTACCACCTCGGCCAGGACTCCGCCTATGCTGACGACATTTCGGTTTTGTGTCGAGCAAAGCCGAGATTGACGAAGTCAGCAAAGAAATCAGATGCTATGAGACGGTGACAGGGGCCAAGATCAATCGCGATAAGTCTGTTGGCTTGCGATTGGGTGCGTGGAAAGGGAGTTTCTCTTCCCGGACCTTTCCTCTGGACGGACGGGCCGATCAAGATTCTCGGCGTCTTTTTCGGTCCTGATCTCAGTTGGAAATGAATTGGTCGGAGGTTCGAGAGAGGCCGAGGGCGCAGTTCGTCTGTGGACTCGGAGGAATCTTCCTTAAGGGAGGCGGAAGTATGTGCCTCACCCACATCTACCCGATTCTCCTTTACCGACTTTCCGTACTTCCTCTCCCGTGTGCCATTCGTTTGGGACTAATACAGCTCTTGTTCTCCTTCCTTTGGGGAAAGCCCCAGGTCTCCCAAGGTGCGTCGCGAGATCTGTCGCCTTCATCCTTCTGAGGGCGGTCTGGGCATGCCTAGCGTTGAGATCCGTCAACACACGCTGCGTGGAATTCCTGGATCGAATGTGTATGCTAGCGGATGAGAACAGCGGCCTCGTTCAAGAGGACGTCCCTTAAACTTTCCATCCTTGAGAAGTGTGCATTTGTCGGAGGAGGAGGCCGGCGTACTCCTCGTGGCGAATGCTCCTTCTATAAAGAATGTCGTTTGGCTCTCCAGTTTCTCTTACGGGCTGGATGGCCTCTCCAACGCCCAAACGTTGTCTCTTAGGGCATTATATCGGGTGTTAGTTAGGGGGCCGTTCAGATGAACTAATTGGCGAGCTCAGGCTTACGAAGCAGGAGGCTCGCTCCACATAAACATGGGCGCCTGGGTTGAAATGTCTCACTAACGATGAGGCATCACTCACCTGGCTGATGATCCGGAAGGCCCTCTGGGTAGGCAAGAGGCTTCATGCAGCGGGCCTAACACCGAAATCCAACCTGCATTCACGGTAGATCGACGGAAACCGTCGAACATGCCTTCTTCCACTGCAGTGTTGTTGCTCCGTTGTGTAAGTTTCTTGAAGATCTCATGGTTCGTATCCTTCGTGGAAAGTTCTTTGTCCTTGAGGCTAGTTCTGTTTGTAGCGTGTCGTGCCTCCGTTATCTAGGGCTGAGCACTATGTGCTCTTTTGCTTACTAGGTGTTATGCGAATCGTGATTTGGACGACGCGACAGAAGGAATTCTATGGTGATGAGAAGTTTACCTCTTCCCAACTGATCTTGTTCTTTAAGCATCAGCTTGAAGTCAAGATCAGGACGGAAAGAAACGACTTCCTCCATCTGGGTGGCAAAAGACAGGGTGAGTCTTGCGCGATTCTGTCGAGTGAAAGGTGCTGACCTGGAGTGGTTGTTTGATGCTGGTTAGGCATCAGGATATTGGGTGTGCTGGGCAGAACATGTGCACCCTTCCGTGTTAGGTTAGAATAGGTAAATTTTGATTTTTCTGTTTCTAATTTATTATACGCTAGGTTATGATTGCTCATTGGCCCCTTTTTCTTTTTGTCCCCAGTTTTCCTTTAGTTTTAATCCCCCATCCTTCCCACTTTAGGTGTTCAACAATGTTAGTTCTCGGTGGATGCGTGGCGACTTTCCATTTATTTTCAAGAGTGCTTTTCGTTTTTTGTTATGGTGTTTAAATGTGTGAGTGATTGTGAGTAACTGCTGATTGGATAAATGTAGTCATCATATTCTTTAAGCCACGCATTATTTTTCGTCCGGAGAAGTTTTGCTGTCACAATATTAGAGTAGTGGGGGGCTTTTATTACTAATACGATTTTATTTAGTTTTTTGTATATATTATTTATTCATTGTATAAAACCATTGGGGATATTTTAATGTGATATTTCTGCCCATGCCCTCCACTGAACGTTATGAAAATCTGTCAGGTTAAGTGACAACATAGAGCAGCAGAGGTATTATGGTGATCGTGGTAAGAATGGTAAGTAAAAATGTGGTATTATGGTGTCCGGGTTATTGTAAGTGTGTCAGGGTCGACGAGAGTGAATAGCTAAGTTAAACTAGGACAGATGATGACCAGCCTACTATATACAATTTCGGCCTTGTGCCACATTTTTTGTATTCATTGAAAAGAAATAAATACGAGTTCATAGCAGTTCTTTTTTGACTTGCGTGTTCATTTCCGACTTACCTGACCTTGGTTTGGCGAGTGTCCAGAAGCTTTGTTGGAATCAAAAAAAACACAAACTTTAATCATATTTAAATTGTACTTCATTTTAAAAGAAAGGACCTTTTTGTATAGATAAGTTTATTTTTATTTTCTTTATTTTCTTTTTCGTTTATTTATTTTGATCTTTTCTTTTTATTCTTCTAGCTTTTTTGTTTATTTTCGTATTTTTGGCGGCCATATTTGTTTTTATTTAGGTCGGCCGTTTTGAATTTATTTTTTGTTTCTTTTTCGTTTTCAGTATCTGTTTGGCCTTAAGGGCCATATTTATATTTTTTTTTAATAGTAACTGTCCATTTTGACCAAGAATCTGAAAAATTGGCCTGATTTTATTTTTCTTCCACAGTAACTTTTCTTTCCTTCCCTCCCCAGTTTTTCTTTTGCGGAAGTCGCCGTTAGGAGACTTTTCGCTTTCTTTGTTTGTTTTTGTATTTTTTTTGCATTTAATTTAATTGTACATTTGTAAAGTTTAATCGTTGTCTTTTTTTGTTAATTCTTTTTGTGATGTGGTTTAACCGCTTAAATTTAATTTTAGCCCCTCCCCCTATTTTCCTTGTCGGGAGTAGCCGTTTAGGCTACCCTTGGTTTTTCTGTTTGTTTTATTTTTTTCCCTTGTGTAATTGTAATTTGTTTAGTTTATTGTATAAATTTGTTTAACTGATAGTTTATTAAACCTCTCGAGGCTGTTTCTTGCCACCCAAGGCAATTTTTTCTTGAAGTTCTTTGTGGCCGTTAAAGGCTAGTTTTAATTTACCAGTTTTTGTAATTTTTGCTTGCCGTCATTGGCTGATTTGTGCTATTTTTCTTAAATCCTTCGGAGCATTCTTGTGGTAAAACCGTTATCTTGTCCTTAAAAGTTTACTTTGTGAATTTTTCATTTTGCTCCCCGCTTTCTCCCACCCCTCCCATACTTTTAAATGGTTGGAAAAAAAACAAAAAAAAACAACTGAGCTGAGTTTCAGAATTTCAAAATGGCCGACGAAATTAGGTCTATAAAGAAAAAAACTCTCATTCGACCCCCTTGGAAGAAACCACTCCAGATATGATGAGACGTTTCCTCCCCTTCCTACAAAAGAGAAGGATGAAAAACTTATACCGACCAAATCAAAGATGGCCGATAATGGTCAATCAAATGAAGATGAAAATGATAAAGAAAAAAAGGTAAACAAGACAACGAAAGATGATGAGGCCAGGGGAATCGCCCTGTGGCTGGAAGTCCTCGATACCGCGATCAATCTGGCAGAGTTCTTGGAGAGAGCTAAGAGCTACGCACACCTTGTCGTAGAAGGTGGGCTCTTGGAGGATCCCCAAGAATTAAAAGAAGATTGGAAAAAGAATAGTGTCAGTCTTCGTGGTGGACAAGCGTACGCGCAAAATTTGTCGCAGCACGAAAGACGCGATCCTTCGGTCAAAGGAGGTAAAGCCCTTAAGGATAGTGAAAGGTGCACGGGCTTCTTCATGTGGGACGTGCTGCTACCCACACCAGAGGATTGCCTGAAAATAGCCAGGAGCCTAATAACGGATGATTACATCTTCCGCACAGAGTACGAAGGCAAAAGAAGGACCAGGGTAGCAGTATGAGGTTCACTCCTCAGGTCATCGGGGAGCATCTTGCTGCGTACTTTTCGCAGTTCGGCGAAATTTTAGATGCCTCCTGCGAGGACCTGACGGGGATGGTCTTTTGATTTAATGATCGACCGCCACGCCTTCCAGACCATCCCCAACTGTCTTGACGTAGGGGGCCTGAGCTTGCCGGTAATCGTGGCCGGCCGCAAGCCCAAATGCTGGAGGTGTGGGGAGACTGGTCACCTCTCCTCCTCCTGCCCAGAGAAGAGGCCTCTGGAAGCCAGGCTCCAAAGACCAAATCCCCCTCTGGCCGCTTCTGTTACATCTGTCTCGCCTGCTCAGTGGGCATGCCAACATCCAGGACCGGTGAGCTAGTTCCCCCGGTTGGGAATAAAAAAGTTCCCTCACCCCCCGGAAAACCTTCGCCAACTGCTAGTGCAGCCATGGAGAAGGAAAAGGGGGAGTGGCTGGTTGTTGGTAGGGCCAGGGGGGAAACGCCAAGCTGCGGAACCTCGGTCCCCGGAAACTCCTAAGACCATAGGCACAAACAGCCCCACTCCCTCCACCAGCAAGAAGGGCGATGCCTCGGCCTGGTCAGCCCCTAACGGAAGACCTCAGGAGGGCTTACGACCCAGGGTATGAAAAATTCCAAAAAATAAAACAGCTAAAGCATATGCTGGAGAAGCGCCCATTTCGTCCCTCAGAGGACCAAAAAAAACAGCTGGCACATCGTCCACCCTGCCCATCGTACTGCCCCATCCTCTCCCCGATAAAGAAAATCGAAGAAAGTCAAGTCAGCTCAGCCCTCGCCCAGAAAAACCACCCCTCTTAGTAGGGAACCCAGCCCTTTCCGTATCCCCTCCCAACCATCTCCCAGTCCCAGAAAAAATTACCTCCGCCGGCGAAGAGGCACGGAGTCCCACCTTAGAAGACAGAGAGGCGAGAAAAAAATCAACCAAAGCGCCTCATTTATTGGGCAAGGATGTGTGCCATTCCATGCCCAAGAAGAAAGAGCCAAGAACTTTGGCAATAGAATAAGTAAGTTAAAAATTCTCCTTGCAATGAAGAAATGCAAGGAGAAGACATTGAAATTCCCCACCAACTTCCCAGAGCGCAACGCCTGCTTACAGTGGTTCGATCTGGGACTGGGACAGCCAAAGTGTGGGACATGCTGTTGGAAGCAGAAAAAAATATAAAAATGTCTCCACCAGTCGTCTGCAAGGAAGGAAGTCTTGGAGAAAGCAAAGAATTCTGTGTGGACGGGTCCCAAGTTTCACCCCTCCTGTACAGAGCTTTAAAACTAACATTCCCCTGGGATGTTGGTGGCCTCTCCCGTGACGGCTCTATTGACAAAGAGATGGGCAAAGGATCTATGGAGAAGGCTGTCGGCATCCTTTCCCCGTCCATGTTCTGTCCAGGACCCCAACTCTAATTATGCTTCACAATGGCTTTATGGTTAGCAAGTATGAATGCCCGGGGGCTGAGGTCTGAGTCTCGGAGGGTGAGACTCGCCATGATCTCCAGCGCCTCGGGGTTGATGTTTGTTGTCTACAGGAAACCCGGTTTTTAGCTGGCGACTATGAGGGCATTCTGTCTGGGGATTACGATCTCTATTCAGCATGTTTTGATGGTCGTTCTAGAGGAGTTTCTTGGCTTCATTAGAGCAAGTCATTGGGTGCGGCGTGTACGCTTGTCTTCCGGATCCAGCGGGCGGGATTTGTGTGCTGGATATTACCATAAAAGGAGAAGTCTTTTCGGCTCATTGGGGTTTATGCGCCCAATGTCCATACGGAGCGTCCTGCTTTGTTTCGGCAGCTCGGGTCGTTCTGCGGAACATCGAGGCGGGTAATTTTTGGCAGGGGATTGGAATCGCAAGAATACTTGACCCCTGAGAAAGATCGGATAGGAGAAAGATCGGGTACTAACAACCCGGATGTGAAACCATTTCGGGAATTTCTGAGCAGGAATGATCTTGTCGATAAATACCGAAATAGACACCGGAGGTAGTGTGGACTTGGACTAATAGGGGCAGCTCGAATTCGAAGGTACATGGCAGCTACCTCGACCGAGTCTAACTAGGAGAGTCGACG
This sequence comes from Ascarosepion bandense, assembly GCA_037127315.1. Lineage (NCBI taxonomy): Eukaryota > Metazoa > Mollusca > Cephalopoda > Sepiida > Sepiidae > Ascarosepion > Ascarosepion bandense. Next base: position 39,906 of record JBBBDQ010010639.1, read on the forward strand.
TAGGGCTCTTAGGTTGTCCAAGTTTCCATTCCATAGTTTACACGGATCATAGGCTCGTCGGGTTCGTGCTCAACTTAGATACTCTAAGGTTAAGTTGGCTGGCTACTGGGGCTTGAACGCGTCATTATTTGATAGCCAAGATTTCCAGCCTCGCTTTTAACACTAAAGCGGGAACTGACGGGGGCTGTGGTTGGGAATAAGTGGTGGGACACACTTAAATCCAAAATTAGGTCGTTTGCTGCCGACTATAGCCGTCGGCTCAACAGCTATTTTAGCGGCGCAAACGACGTTAGAAAAAAAAGTTGATCGGGCAGTTAAATCCCGTAATAGTGGGGACGCAACCATAAAGCGGAATGAGCCTGAAATATTGCTTATCAAGAAGGATCAAGAAACTCTGGTAGTTAGGGCTAGGTTAAAAAGAATGTCTTCTGAGGCAACGAATATGGCCGCAGAATTGCGTGCAGAGGAAGCTAGGCAAGCAGCCAATCGGCATATCAAGGACATCACATTGCCGGATGGTCGTACCGTGACTACAGACGTGGGTATATGTGGAGCTTTTCGGGATTACTTCCAGGATCTTTTCACCAGGGGAGCCGGTCTGAGCTCTGCTCGGTTCGACACCTATTTGGCTGACTTTCCCTCTCGGCGGCTGGAAAACTGGAGTGCGAGGGGCCCTTAACTTAGGTCGGAAATCTGGATGCGCTGAAATTGGTTGGCCGGGACAAAACTCCAGGATTGGATGATCTTCCCTACGAACTGTACTTGAGGCAGTCGTCCGTTCTTGTTCCTCTGCTGGCTCTTGTTTATAACAACTGGATGAAGCAGGGGTCTATACCTCGACGCTTCACCAGGGGTGTAATCGATTATGCCAAAATAAGAGCGGTGGGGGTGGCATAGATGATTATCGGCCTTTAACGATGTTAAATACTGATAGACTTAAAGATTTTTGCCGGATCTTGGCCGGCCGTTTGCAGGCTGTCCTCTCTAGTCTGATTGGCCCCGAGCAGACTTGTGCTGTGGTGATTCATTCAGGACAACCTTCATTTGGTACGCCTGATCGTCGAAGAAGCCGACATGGAAGACGCGCTGATCAATTTGGATCCAGTCCAAGGCATTGATAGGGTTGACCATCGCTTCTTGAATCTGTCCTTTCCGCCGCCGGTTTCGGAAGGTGTGCTTTCGCTCCTGGATCTGACTGCTGTATGAGTCCCCGGTGCTGGTGGAAGTGAATGGGGTAAGATCGAAGCCCTTCACATTATCTCGCTCCATTCGTCAAGGTTGTCCACTTTCGCCTTGCTGTGGTGCGTTGGAACCTTTCCTTCGCAAGTTACAGGCGAATCCGGTCCTTCGCGGGTACGACTGGTGCTACCGCACTCGTAGACACTCCGCCTATGCTGACGACGTTTCGGTTTTTGTGTCGAGCAAAGCCGAGATTGACGAAGTCGGCAAAGAAATCAGATGCTATGAGACCAGAGCAGGGGGCCAAGATCAATCGCGATAAGTCTGTTGGCTTGCGATTGGGTGCGTGGAAGGAGTTTCTCTTCCCGGACCTTCCACCTCCTGAATAGAGCCGATCAAGATTCTCGATATTTTCGGTCCTGATCTCCAGTTGGAAATGAATTGGTCGGAAGTTGAGCCGGAGCGCCAGTTCGTCTCGGACTCGGAGGAATCTTTCCTTAAAAGGAGGAACAGGTAATAACGCCTCAACACATCACCGTTACTCAACTGCCGACTTTTCATCGCCTCTCCCAGCCGCCGTGTTTGGGACTAATCTCAGCTCTTGTTCTCCTTCATGAGGAGAAGGCCAAGTCTCCCAAGGTAGTCTTGAGATCTGTCACCTTCATCTTCAAGGGCGGTCTGGGCATGCCTAGCGTTACGGATCGTCAACACATGTATTGATTCCTGGATCGAATGTGTATGCTAGCGGATGAGGCGCGGCCTCCGTTCAGAGGACGTCCATAAAGCTTTTCCATCCTTGAGAAGTGTGCATTTGTCGGAGGAGGAGCACAGCCGTACTCCTCGTGGCCGTCATCGCTAAAGAATGTCGTTTGGCTCTCCAGTTTCTCTTACGGGCTACGGATGGCCTCTCCAACGCCCAAGCGTTGTCTCTTAGGGCATTATATCGGGTGTTAGTTAGGGGGGCCGTTCAAGATGAACTAATTGGCGAGCTCGGGCTTACGAAGCAGGAGGCTCGCTCCATATGGCCTTGGGCGCCTGGTTTCGTCATCACTAACGATGAGGCATCACTCACCTGGCTGATGATCCGGAAGGCCCTCTGGGTAGGCAAGAGGCTTCATGCAGCGGGCCTAACACCAAAATCAACCTGCGTGCGTTGTGGGCTGTCGACGGAAACCGTCGAACATGCCTTCTTCCACTGCAGTGTTGTTGCTCCGTTGTGTAAGTTTCTTGAAGATCTCATGATTCATGTCTTCTGGTGGAAAGTTCTTTTGTCCTTGAGGCTAAGTTCTGACGTAGCAATGTCGTGCCTCCGTTATCTAGGGCTGAGCACTATGTGCTCTTTTGCTTACTAGGTGTTATGCGAATCGTGATTTGGACGACGCGACAGAAGGAATTCTATGGTGATGAGAAGTTTTCTTCCAACTGATCTTGTTCTTCAAGCATCAGCTTAAAGTCAAGATCAAGGACGAAGAAACGACTCATATCTGAATTTGGCAAAAGGTGGGTGAGTCTTGCGCGATTCTGTCAGTGAAAGGTGCTGACTGGGAGTGGTTGTTTGATGCTGGTTAGGCATCAGGATATTGGGTGTGCTGGGCAGAACATGTGCACCCCTTCCGTGTTGGGTTAGAATAGGTAAATTTTGATTTTCTGTTTCTAATTTAATGTTAACTTAGCTAGGTTATGATTGCTCATTGGCCCCTTTTTCTTTTTGTCCCCAGTTTTCCTTTAGTTTTAATCCCCCATCCCTTCCCACTTTAGGTGTTCAACAATGTTAGTTCTCCGGTGGATGCGTGGCGACTTTCGTTATTTTCAAGAGTGCTTTTCGTTTTTTGTTATGGTGTTTAAATGTGTGAGTGATTGTGTGAGTAACTGCTGATTGGATAAATGTAGTCATTATATTCTTTAAGCCACGCATTATTTTTCGTCCGGAGAAGTGATTTTGCTGTCACAATATTAGAGTAGTGGGGGGCTTTTATTACTAATACGATTTTATTTAGTTTTTTGTATATATTATTTATTCATTGTATAAAACCATTGGGGATATTTTAATGTTGTTATTTTCTGCCCATGCCCTCCACTGAACATTGTAAATATGGGAGTTAAGTAGGACAACATAGAGCAGCAGAGGTATGGTGATCGTGGTAAGAATGGTAAGTAAAAATGTGGTATTATGGTGTCGGGTTGTAAGTGTGTCAGGGTCGACGAGAGTGAATAGCTAAGTTAAACTAGGACAGATGATGACCAGCCTTCCCCATCCCCAATTTCGGCCTTGTGCCACATTTTTGTATTCGTACGAAAATAAATACGAGTTCATAGCAGTTCTTTTTTGACTTGCGTGTTTTTTCCGACTACCTGACCTTGGTTTGAGTGTCTGACTTTTGTTGGAATCAAAAAAAAAAACACAAACTTTAATCTTATTTGAAATTACTTCATTTTAAAAGAAAGGACCTTTTTGTATAGATAAGTTTATTTTTTATTTTCTTTATTTTCTTTTTCGTTTATTTATTTTGATCTTTTCTTTTTATTCTTCTAGCTTTTTTGTTGTTTATTTTCGTATTTTTGGCGGCCATATTTGTTTTTATTTAGGTCGGCCGTTTTGAATTTATTTTTTTGTTTCTTTTTCGTTTTCAGTATCTGTTTGGCCTTAAGGGCCATATTTATATTTTTTTAATAACTGTCCATTTTGACCAAGAATCTGAAAAATTAGCTGATTTTTATTTTTCTTCAGTAACTTTTCGTTTCAGCCCCTCCCCAGTTTTTCTTTTGCGGAAGTCGCCGTTAGGAGACTTTTCGCTTTCTTTTTGTTTGTTTGTTTTTTTTGTATTTTTTTTTTTTTGCATTTAATTTAATTGTACATTTGTAAAGTTTAATCGTTGTCTTTTTTGTTAATTCTTTTTGTAAGTGTAGTTTAACCGCTTAAATTTAATTTTAGCCCCCTCCCCTATTTTCCTTGTCGGGAGTAGCCGTTTAGGCTACCCTTGGTTTTTCTGTTTGTTTTTATTTTTTTCCCTTGTGTAATTGTAATTTGTTTAGTTTATTGTATAAATTTGTTTAACTGATAGTTTATTAAACCTCTCACGAGGCTGTTTCTTGCCTTTTAAGGCAATTTTTTTCTTGAAGTTTATTTGTAGCGTTGGTAAGTTTTTAATTTACCAGTTTTTGTAATTTTTGCTTGCCGTCATTGGCTGATTTGTTATTATTTTCTTAAATCCTTCGGGGCTTATTCTTGTGGTAAAACCGTTATCTTGTCCTTAAAAGTTTACTTTGTGAATTTTTTTTTCCATTTGCTCCTTTCTTCCCACCCTCCCATACTTTTAAATAGTTTGGAAAAAAACAAAAAAACAACTGAGCTGAGTTTAAAATTTCAAAATGGCCGACGGTAGTCGGTCTATAAAAAAAAACTCTCATTCGACCCCCTTGGAGAAACCTCCAGATAAAAATGATGAGACGTTTCCTCCCCTTCCTACAAAAGAGAAGGATGAAAAACTTATACCGACCAAATCAAAGATGGCCGATAATGGTCAATCAAGTAGATGAAAATGATAAAGAAGAAAAGGTAAACAAGACAACGAAAGATGATGAGGCCGGGAATCGCCCTGTGGCTGGAAGTCCTCCGAAATGCACGATCAATCTCGGCAGAGTTCTGGAGAGAGCTAAGAGCTACGCACACCTTGTCGAAGGTGGGCTCTTGAGGATCCCCAAGAATTAAAGAAGATTGGAAAAAGAATAGTGTCAGTCTTCGTGGTGGACAAGCGTACGCGCAAAATTTGCCTAGTAACGAAAGACGGTGTGATCCAATACTCGAGGTCAAAGAGGTAAGCCTTGTGATAAAGGAAGGCGTGGCTTCATGTGGACGTCACGGCCCACACCGAGGGATTGCCTGAAAAGGCCAGCACTAATAATGATGATGCAACATCTTCCGCACAAGAGCACGAAGAAGACAAAAGAAGGGTTACAGGTGGGCAAGTATAGAGAAACCTCCTCAGGTCATCGGGGAGCATTCGGTTGCGTACTTTTCGCAGTTCGGCGAAATTTCAGATGCCTCCTGCGAGGACCTGACCGGGGATGGTCTTTTGATTTAATGATCGACCGCCACGCCTTCCAGACCATCCCCAACTGTCTTGACGTAGGGGCCTGAGCTTGCTTGCAATCGTGGCCGGCCGCAAGCCAAAATGCCGGAGGTGTGGGGGGAGACTGGTCACCTCTCCTCCTCCTGCCCAGAGAAGAAGGTTCTAAAGCCAGGCTCCAAAAGACCAAAATCCCCCTCTGGCCGCTTCTGTTACATCTGTCTCGCCTGTAGTGGGCATGCCAACATCCAGGACCGGTGAGCTAGTTCCCCCGGTTGGGAATAAAAGTTCCCTCACCCCCCGGAAAACTTCGCCAACTGCTAGTGCAGCCATGGAGAAGGAAAAGGGGGAGTGGCTGGTTGTTGGTGTGCTGTGGGAAGCGCTGGTTGCGGAACCTTCGGTCCCCGGAACTCCTACACCATAGGCACAAACAGCCCCACTCCTCCACCAGCAAGAAGGGCGATGCCTCGGCCTGGTCGGCCCCCTAAATTGGAAGGACCAGGAGGGCTTACGACCCAGGGTATGAAAATTCCAAAAAATAAAACAGCTAAAGCATATGCTGAGAAGCGCCCATTTCGTCCCTCAGAGACCAAAAACAGCTGGCACATCGTCCACCCTGCCCATCGGCCTCTGCCCCATCCTCTCCCGATAAAAGAAAATCGAAAAAGAAAGTCAAGTCAGCTCAGCCCTCGCCCAGAAAAACCACCTCTTAGTAGGGAACCTGTGCCCTTTCCGTATCCCCTCCCAACCATCTCCCCAGTCCTTCCCCCAAGAAAATTACCCGCCGGCGAAGAGGCATAGGAGTCCCACCTTAGAAGACAGAGAAGGAGGGAAAAAAATCAACCAAAGCGCCTCATTTATTAAGTAAGGATGTGCAGTAAAAATTTCCCCATGCCCAAGAAGAAAGAGCCAAGAACTTGGCAATAGAATAAGAAAAAAATTCTCCTTGCAATGAAGAAATGCAAGGAGAAAGACATTGAAATTCCCACCAACTTCCCAGAGGCGCAACGCCTGCTTACAGTGGTTCGATCTGGGACTGGGACAGCCAAAGGTGGGACATGCTGTTGGAAGCAGAAAAAAAATATAAAAATGTCTCCACCGATCGTCTGCAAGGAAGTGCCCTTGGAGAAAGCCAAAGAATTCCTGTAGGACGGGTCCCAATTTTGGTTCACCCCTCCTTACAGAGCTTTAAAACTAACATTCCCCTGGGATGTTGGTGGCCTCTCCTGTGACGGCTCTATTGACAAAGAGATGGGCAAAGGATCTATGGGAGAGGCTGTCGGCACCTTTCCCCGTCCATGTTCTGTCCAGGACCCCAACTCTAATTATGCTTCACAATGGCTTTAAGGGTTAGCAAGTATGAATGCTCAAGGGCTGAGGTCTGAGTCTCGGAGGGTGAGACTCACTCATGATCTCCAGCGCCTCGGGGTTGATGTTTGTTGTCTACAGGGAAACCCGGTTTTTAGCTGGCGACTATGAGGGCATTCTGTCTAGGGATTACGATCTCTATTCAGCATGTTTTGACAGTCGTTCTAGAGGAGCTGGCTAGTGAGCAAGTCATTGGGTGCGCGTGTACGCTTGTCTTCGCGGATCCAGCGGGCAGGGATTTGCAAAGCTGGATATTACCATAAAGGAGAAGTTCTTCGGCTCATTGGGGTCATGATGCGCCCACCGTCCATACGGAGCGTCCTGCTTTGTTTCGGCAGCTCGAGTCGTTCTTTGGAACATCGAGGCGGGTAATTTTAGCGGGATTGGAATGCCGTCCTTGACCCTGAGAAAGATCGGATAGGAGAAAGATCGACTAACAACCCGGATGTGAAACCATTTTCGGGAATTTCTCGACAGGAATGATCTTGTCGATAAATACCGAAATGAACACCCCCGGAGGTAGTGTGGACTTGGACTAATAGGGGCAGCTCGGATTCGAAGGTACGCAAGCTACCTCGACCGAGTCCTAGTTAGGAGAGTCGACGTAGGGCTCTTAGGTTGTCCAGTTTCCATTCCATAGTTTACACGGATCATAGGCTCGTCCGGGTTCGTGTAAACTTAGATAAGCCTAAGGGGTTGGTTGGTTACTACCGGGCTGAACGCCATTATTTGATAGCCAAGATTTCCAGCACCAGCTTTTACTAACACTAAAGCGGGAACTGACGGGGGCTGTATTGGGAATAAGTGGTGGGACACACTTAAATCCAAAATTAGGTCGTTTGCTGCCGACTATAGCCGTCAAAGCTCAACTTAGCTAATTTAGCGGCGCAAACGACGTTAGAGAAAAAGTTGATCGGGCAGTTAAATCCCGTAATAGTGGGGACGTAGCCTTAAGCTAGGGCCGTGAGCTGGCCTCCTTGCTTATCAAGAAGGATCAAGCTCTGTGTTAGGGCTAGGTTAAAAAAAGAATGTCTTCTGAGGCAACGAATATGGCCGCAGAATTGCGTGCAGAGGAAGCTAGGCAAGCAGCCAATCGGCATATCAAGGACATCACATTGCCGGATGGTCGTACCGTGACTACAGACGTGGGTATATGTGGAGCTTTTCGGGATTACTTCCCAGGATCTTCACCAGGGAGCCCGGTCTGAGCTCTGCTCAGTTCGACACCTATTTGCTGACTTTCCCCGCCTCTCGGCGGCTGAAGCGGCTAGGTGCGAGGGGCCCATAACAGAGTCGAAAATCTGGGATGCGCTGAAATTGGTTGGCCGGGACAAAACCCAGGATTGGATGGTCTTCCTTACGAACTGTACTTGAGGCAGTCGTCCGGTTCTGTCTTCCGCTGGCTTCTTGTTTATAACAACTGGATGAAGCAGGGTCTATACCTCGACGCTTCACCAGGGGTAATCAAGTTGCTTCGCAAGAGCAAGAGCGGTGGGGGTGGCATAGATAATTATCGGCCTAACGATGTTAAATACTGACTTAAAGATTTTTGCCAGGATCTTGGCCGGCCGTTTGCAGGCTGTCCTCTCTAGTCTGATTGGCCCCGAGCAGACTTGTGCTGTATGGTGACTATTCAGGACAACCTTCATTTGGTACGCCTGATCATCGAGAAAACCGACACCGAAGCTGCGGCTATCGACTTGATCAGTCCAAGGCATTCGATAGCTACGACCATCGCTTGGAATCTGTCCTTCCGCCGCCGGTTTCGGGCCGTACTTTCTCGCTCCTGGATCCGACTGCTGTATGAGTCCCCCGGTGCGCTGGTGGGAAGTGAATGGGGTAAGATCGAAGCCCTTCACATTATCTCGCTCCATTCGTCAAGGTTACCGCCTTCTTGCTGTACGTTCCTTGCGTTGGAACCTTCTCCTTCGCAAGTTACAGGCGAATCCGGTCCTTCGCGGGAATTTCCGTGCCTGGTGCCACCACCTCGCCAGGTATCCCGCCTATGCTGACGACGTTTCGGTTTTCGTGTCGAGCAGCCGAGATTGACGAAGTCAGCAAAGAAATCAGATGCTATGAGACGGTGACAGGGGCCAAGATCAATCATGATAAGTCTGTTGGCTTGCGATTGGGTGTGAAGGAGTTTCTCTTCCCGGACCTTTCCTCTGGACGGACGGGGCTGATCAAGATTCTCGGCGTCTTTTTCGGTCCTGATCTCCAGTTGGAAATGAATTGGTCGGAGGTTCGAGAGAAGGCCGAGGGCGCAGTTCGTCTGTAATTGGCGGAATCTTTCCCAAAGGGGAGGGCGGAAGTATGTGCCTCGCACATCTACCCGATTCTCCTTTACCGACTTTCCGTACTTCCTCTCCCCTGTGTGCCATTCGTTTGGGACTAATACAGCTCTTGTTCTCCTTCCTTTGGGGAGAAGGCAAGGGGAAACCCCAAGGTGCGTCGCGAGATCTGTCACCTTCATCCTTCTGAGGGCGGTCTGGGCATGCTCTAGTGCCGAGATCCGTCAACACACGCTTCGCATTAGATTCCTGGATCGAATGTGTATGCTAGCGGATGAGAACAGCGGCTCTCGTCTAAGCAGGTCCATAAAAACTTTCCATCCTTGGAGAAGTGTGCATTTATCGGAGGAGGAGGCCGCCGTACCTGCGGCGAATGCTCCCTTCTATAAAGAATGCCGTTTGGCTCTCCAGTTTCTCTTACGGGTTGATGGATGGCCTCTCCAACGCCCAAGCGTTGTCTCTTAGGGCATTATATCGGGTGTTAGTTAGGGGCCGTTCAAGACGAACTAACTGGCGAGCTCTGGCTTACTACGAAGCAGGAGGCTCGCTCCATAAGGGCCTTGGGCGCCTGGGTTGAAATGTCTCACTAACGATGAGGCATCATCTACCTGGCTGATGATCCGAAGCGGCCCCTCGGGTAGGCAAGAGGCTTCATGCAGCGGGCCTAACACCAAAATCAACTCCGGTGTTGTGGGCTGTCGACGGAAACCGTCGAACATGCCTTCTTCCACTGCAGTGCCGTTGCTCCCGTTGTGTAAGTTTCTTGAAGATCTCATGCCTCGTATCCTTCGTGAAAGTTCTTTGTCCTTGAGGCTAGTTCTGTTTGTAGCAATGTCGCCTCTGTTATTTAGGGCTGAGCACTATGTGCTCTTTTTGCTTACTAGGTGTTATGCGAATCGTGATTTGGACGACGCGACAGAAGGAATTCTATGGTGATGAGAAGTTTACCTTTTCCCAATTGGATCTTGTTCTTTAAGCATCAGCTTAAAGTCAAGATCAGGACGGAAAGGAAACGACTCACTCCATCTGAATTTGGCAAAGGTGGGTGAGTCTTGCGCGATTCTGTCGAGTGAAAGGTGCTGACCTGGAGTGGTTGTTTGATGCTGGTTAGGCATCAGGATATTGGGTGTGCTGGGCAGAACATGTGCACCTTCCGTGTTAGGTTAGAATAGGTAAATTTTGATTTTCTGTTTTCTAATTTAATGTTAACTTAGCTAGGTTATGATTGCTCATTGGCCCCTTTTTCTTTTTGTCCCCAGTTTTCCTTTAGTTTTAATCCCATCCCTTCCCCACTTTAGGTGTTCAACAATGTTAGTTCTCCGGTGTGATGCGTGGCGACTTTCGTTATTTTCTGAGTGCTTTTCGTTTTTTGTTATGGTGTTTAAATGTGTGAGTGATTGTGTGAGTAACTGTTGATTGGATAAATGTAGTCATTATATTCTTTTTGCCACGCATTATTTTTCGTCCGGAGAAGTGATTTTGCTGTCACAATATTAGAGTAGTGTGTTTTATTACTAATACGATTTTATTTAGTTTTTTGTATATATTATTTATTCATTGTATAAAACCATTGGGGATATTTTAATGTTGTTATTTTCTGCCCATGCCCTCCACTGAACATTGTAAATATGGGAGTTAAGTAGGACAACATAGAGCAGCAGAGGTATTATGGTGATCGTGGTAAGAATGGTAAGTAAAAATGTGGTATTATGGTGTCCGGGTTATTGTAAGTGTGTCAGGGTCGACGAGAGTGAATAGCTAAGTTAAACTAGACAGATGATGACCAGCCTTCCCCATCCCCAATTTCGGCCTTGTGCCACATTTTTTTTTCGTATTCGTACCGAAAATAAAATATTTTCGAGTTCATAGCAGTTCTTTTTTGACTGCGTGTTCATTTCCGACTTACCTGACCTTGGTTTGCGAGAGTGTCTGACTTTTGTTGGAATCAAAAAACACAAACTTTAATCACTTATTTGAAATTACTTCATTTTAAAAAGAAAGGACCTTTTTGTATAGATAAGTTTATTTATTTTCTTTATTTTCTTTTTCGTTTATTTATTTGATCTTTTCTTTTTATTCTTCTAGCTTTTTTGTTGTTTATTTTCGTATTTTTGGCGGCCATATTTGTTTTTATTTAGGTCGGCCGTTTTGAATTTATTTTTTGTTTCTTTTTCGTTTTTCTAGTATCTGTTTGGCCTTAAGGGCCATATTTATATTTTGTTGTAACTGTCCATTTTGACCAAGAATCTGAAAAATTAGCTGATTTTATTTTTCTTCCACAGTAACTTTTCTTTTTTTTCAGCCCCTCCCCAGTTTTTCTTTTCAGGAAGTCGCCGTTAGAGACTTTTTCGCTTTCTTTTTGTTTGTTTGCTTTTGTATTTTTTTTTGCATTTAATTTAATTGTACATTTGTAAAGTTTAATCGTTGTCTTTTTTGTTAATTTTTTGTAAAGTGTAGTTTAACCGCTTAAATTTAATTTTAGCCCCTCCCCCTATTTTCTTCTGTCGGGAGTAGCCGTTTAGGCTACCCTTGGTTTTTTCTGTTTGTTTTATTTTTTCCCTTGTGTAATTGTAATTTGTTTAGTTTATTGTATAAATTGTTGAATTGATAGTTTATTAAACTTTCCCTACGAGGCTGTTTCTCTTTGCCTTTTTGGCTACAATTTTTTCTTGAAGTTTATTTGTGGCCGTTAAAGGCTAGTTTCTTTAATTTACCAGTTTTTGTAATTTTTGCTTGCCGTCATTGGCTGATTTGTTATTATTTTCTTAAATCCTTCGGGGCTTATTCTTGTGGTAAAACCGTTATCTTTGTCCTTAAAAGTTTACTTTGTGAATTTTTTTTCCATTTTGCTCCCGCTTTTCTCCCAATTTCCATACTTAAATAGTTTGAAAAAAAAAACAACTGAGTTGAGTTTAAAATTTCAAAATGGCCGACAGTAGTCGGTCTATAAAGAAAAAAATTTCATTCGACCCTCCTTGGAAGAAACCTCCAGATAAAATGATGAGACGTTTCCCTCCTTCCTACAAAAGAGAAGTGATGAAAACTTATACCGACCAACCAAAGATGGCCGATAATGGTCAATCAAATGAAGATGAAAATGATAAAGAAAAAAAAGGTAAACAAGACAACGAAAGATGATGAGGCCGCGGAATCGCCCTGTGGCTGGAAGTCCCTCCGAAATGCACGATCAATCTGGCAGAGTTCTTGGAGAGAGTTATTACGCACACCTTGTCGTAGCGTGGGTTTTGAGGATCCCCAAGAATTAAAGAAGATTGGAAAAAGTTAATAGTGTCAGTCTTCGTGGTGGACAAGGCATGCGCAAAATTTGTCGCAGCACGAAAGACGCAGTGATCCAAACACTGAGGTCAAAGGAGGTAAAGCCCTTAAGGATAGTGAAAGGTGCGGGCTTCTTCATGTGGGACGTGCTGCTACCCACACCAGAGGATTGCCTGAAATAGCTAGAGGAAGACCTAATAACGGATGATTACATCTTCCGCACAGAGTACGAAGGCAAAGAAGGACCAGGGTAGCAGCATAAGGAGGTTCTCCCAGGAAGTCATCGGGGAGCATCTTGCTGCGTACTTTTCGCAGTCTTGGCGAAATTTTAGATGCCTCCCGCGAGGACCTGACCGGGGGATGGTCTTTTGATTTATCGATCGACCGCCACGCCTTCCAGACCATCCCCAACTGTCTTGACGTAGGGGGCCCGAGCTTGCCGGTAATCGTGGCCGGCCGCAAGCCAAAATGCTGGAGTGTGTGGGGAGACTGGTCACCTCTCTCCTCCTGCCCAGAGAAGAAGGCCTCTGAAGCCAGGCTCCAAAAGACCAACCTCTCTGTCAGTTTCTGTTACATCTGTCTCGCCTCCGTAGTGCGCCAACATCCAGGACTGGTGAGCTAGTTCCCCCGGTTGGGAATAAAAAAGTTCCTCACCTCGAAAACCTTCACAACTGCTAGTGCAGCCATGGAGAAGGAAAAGGGGGAGTGGCTGGTTGTTGGTAGGGCCAGGGGAAGCGCCAAGCTGCGGAACCTCGGTCCCCGGAAACTCCTATGACCATAGGCACAAACAGCCCCACTCCCTCCACCAGCAAGAAGGGCGATGCCTCGGCCTGGTCGGCCCCTAAATTGGAAGACCCTCAGGAGGGCTTACGACCCAGGGTATGAAAAATCTCCAAAATAAAACAGCTAAAGCATATGCTGGAGAAGCTCCATTTCGTCCCTCAGAGGACCAAAAAAACAGCTGGCACATCGTCCACCCTGCCCATCGGCCTCTGCCCCATCCTCTCCCGATAAAAAGAAAATCGAAAAGAAAGTCAAGTCAGCTCAGCCTCGCCCAAAAAAACCACCCTCTTAGTAGGGAACCCAGCCCTTCCGTATCCCCTCCCAACCATCTCCTCAGTCCTTCCCCCAAGAAAAAAATTACCTCCGCCGGCGAAGAGGCATAGAGTCCCACCTTTAGAAGACAGAGAGGCGAGGAAAAAATCAACCAAAGCGCCTCATTTATTGGGCAAGGATGTGTGCAAAATTTCCCATGCCCAAGAAGAAAGAGCCAAGAACTTTGGCAATAGAATAAGTAAAAGAAAACTTCCTTGCAATGAAGAAATGCAAGGAGAAAGACATTGAAATTCCACCAACTTCCCAGAGGCGCAACGCCTGCTTACAGTGGTTCAATCTGGGACTGGGACAGCCAAAGTGTGGGACATGCTGTTGGAAGCAGAAAAAATATAAAAATGTCTCCACCGATCGTCTGCAAGGAAGGGGAAGTCTTGGAGAGAAATAAAGAATTCTGTGTAGGACGGGTCCCAATTTTGTCCACCCCTCTCGTACAGAGCTTTAAAACTAACATTCCCCTGGGATGTTGGTGGCCTCTCCGTGACGGGCTCTATTGACAAAGAGATGGGCAAAGGATCTATGGGAGAGGCTGTTTTGCATCCTTCCCCGTCCATGTTCTGTCCAGGACCCCAACTCTAATTATGCTTCACAATGGCTTTATGGTTAGCAAGTATGAATGCCCGGGGCTGAGGTCTTGAGTCTCGAGGGTGAGACTCACTCATGATCTCCAGCGCCTCGGGTTGATGTTTGTTGTCTACAGGAAACCCGGTTTTTAGCTGGCGACTATGTAGCATTCTCTGTCTAGATTACGATCTCTATTCACATGTTTTGATGGTCGTTCTAGAGGAGTTTCTGGCTAGCGAGCAAGTCATTGGGTGCGGCGTGTACGCTTGTCTTCGCGATCCAGCGGGCAGGATTTGTGTGCTGGATATTACCATAAAGGAGAGTCTTTTCACCATTGGGGTTTATGCGCCCAATGTCCATACGGAGCGTCCTGCTTTGTTTCGGCAGCTCGAGTCGTTTTGAACATCGAGGCGGGTACTCTTAGCGGGGATTGGAATGCCGTCCTTGACCCTGAGAAAGATCGGGATAGGAGAAAGATCGGTACTAACAACCCGATGTGAAAGATTTTTTGGGAATTTCTTGACAGGAATGATCTTGTCGAGAATACCGAAACAACACCCCTGGAGGTAGTGTGGACTTGGATCAATAGGGGCAGCTCGGATTCGAAGGTATGCGCAAGCCACTGACCGAGTCCTAGTTAGGAGAGTCGACGTAGGCTCTTAGGTTGTCCAAGTTTCCATTCCATAGTTTACACGGATCATGGTGGCTCGTCCGGGTTCGTGTAAACTTAGATAAGCCTAAGGTTAAGTTGGCTGGCTACTGGAAATTGAACGCGTCATTATTTGATAGCCAAGATTTCAGCACCAGCTTTTACTAACACTAAAGCGGGAACTGACGGGGGCTGTGGTTGGGAATAAGTGGTGGGACACACTTAAATCCAAAATTAGGTCGTTTGCTGCCGACTATAGCCGTCGGCTCAACTTAGCTAATTTAGCGGCGCAAACGACGTTAGAGGAAAAGCGATTCGGGCAGTTAAATCCCGTAATAGTGGGGACGTAGCCTTAGCTAGGGCCGAGCTGGCCTCCTTGCTTATCAAGAAGGATCAAGCTCTGGTAGTTAGGGGCTAGGTTAAAAGAATGTCTTCTGGTAACGAATATGGCCGCAGAATTGCGTGCAGAGAAGCTAGGCAAGCAGCCAATCGGCATATCAAGGACATCACATTAAGCGGATGGTTTTACCGTGATCATTAGACGTGGGTATATGTGGGAGCTTTTCGGGATTACTCTGTGATCTTTTCACCAGGGAGCCCGGTCTGGAGCTCTATTTGCCTGACACCGGCTTGCCCACTCTTCCGCTCGGCGGCTGAAGCGGCTAGTGCGAGCCCATAACAGAGTCGGAAATCTGGGATGCGCTGAAATTGGTTGGCCGGGACAAAACTCCAGGATTGGATGGTCTTCCACGAACTGTACTTCCGAGGCAAAGTCGTCCGTTCTTGTTCCTCTGCTGGCTCTTGTTTATAACAACTGATGAAGCAGGGGTCTATACCTCGACGCTTCACCAGGGGTGTAACTGTTGCTTCGCAAGAGCAAGAGCGGTGGGGTGGCATAGATAATTATCGGCCTTTAACGATGTTAAATACTGACTTAAAGATTTTTGCCAGATTCATTACCGTTTGCAGGCTGTCCTCTCTAGTCTGATTGGCCTCGAGCAGACTTGTGAAGGGCAGGACCAATTGCATGAATCTTCATTTGGTACGCCTGATCATCGAGAAAACCGACACCGAAGCCGCGCTGATCAATTTGGATCAGTCCAAGGCATTCGATAGGGTTGACCATTCGCTTCTTGAATCTGTCCTTTCCGCCGCCGGTTTCGGGCCGTACTTTCGCCCTGGATCCGACTGCTGTATGAGTCCCCCGGTGCGCTGGTGGAAGTGAATGGGGTAAGATCGGGCCCTTCACATTATCTCGCTCCATTCGTCAAGGTTGTCCACTTTCGCCCTTGCTGTACGTTCTTGCGTTGGAACCTTTCCTTCGCAAGTTACAGGCGAATCCGGTCCTTCGCGGCCTTCATGCCTGGTGCTACCACCTCGGCCAGGTACCTCGCCTATGCTGACGACGTTTCGGTTTTTGTGTCGAGCAAAGCCGAGATTGACGAAGTCAGCAAAGAAATCAGATGCTATGAGACGGTGACAGGGGCCAAGATCAATCGCGATAAGTCTGTTGGCTTGCGGACAAGTGTGGAAGGGAGTTTCTCTCCCGGACCTTTCCTCTGGACGGACGGGCCGATCAAGATTCTCGGCGTCTTTTTTGTCCTGATCTCCAGTTGGAAATGAATTGGTCGGAGGTTCGAGAGAAGGCTGAGGGCGCAGTTCGTCTGTGGACTCGGAGGAATCTTCCTTAAAGGGAGGGCGGAAGCATGTGCCTGCACATCTACCCGATTCTCCTTTACCGACTTTCCGTACTTCCTCTCCCGTGTGCCATTCGTTTGGGACTAATATAGTTTTGTTCTCCTTCCTTTGGGGAGAAGGCAGCTCCCAAGGTGCGTCGCGAGATCTGTCACCTTCATCCCTTCTGAGGGTGGTCTGGGCATGCCTAGCGTTGAGATCTGTCAACACACGCTTTTCTGCATTAGATTCCTGGATCGAATGTGTATGCTAGCGGATGAGAACAGCGGCCTCGTTCAAGAGGACGTCCATAAAAAACTTTCCATCCTTGAGAAGTGTGCATTTGTCGGAGGAGGAGTGTCGGCCGTACTCCTCGTGGCGAAATGCTCCTTCTATAAAGAATGTCGTTTGGCTCTCCAGTTTCTCTTACGGGCTACGGATGGCCTCTCCAACGCCCGCCGTTGTCTCTTAGGGCATTATATCGGGTGTTAGTTAGGCCGTTCAAGATGGTCCAATTGGCGAGCTCGGCTTACGAAGCAGGAGGCTCGCTCCATATGGCCTTGGGCGCCTGGGTTGAAATGTCTCACCAACGATGAGGCATCACTCACCTGGCTGATGATCCGGAAGGCCCTCTGCAGGGCAAGAGGCCTTCAATGCAGCGGGCCTAACACCAAAATCAACCTGCGTGCGCTGGCCGTCGACGGAAACCGTCGAACATGCCTTCTTCCACTGCAGTGTTGTTGCTCCGTTGTGTAAGTTTCTTGAAGATCTCATGGTTCGTATCCTTCGTGGAAAGTTCTTTGTCCTTGAGGCTAGTTCTGTTTGTAGCAATGTCGTGCCTCCGTTATTTGTGGCTGAGCACTATGTGTCTTTTTGCTTACTAGGTGTTATGCGAATCGTGATTTGGACGACGCGACAGAAGGAATTCTATGGCGGATGAGAAGTTTACCTTCCCAACTGATCTTGTCTTCTACATCAGCTTAAAGTCAAGATCAGGACGGAAAGGAAAACGACTCACTCCATCTGAATTTGGCAAAAGGTGGGTGAGTCTTGCGCGACTTGGTCGAGTGAAAGGTGCTGACCTGGAGTGGTTGTTTGATGCTGGTTAGGCATCAGAGCATGGGGTGTGCTGGGCAGAACATGCGCACCCTTCCGTGTTAGGTTAGAATAGGGTAAATTTTGATTTTCTGTTTCTAATTTAATGTTAACTTAGCTAGGTTATGATTGCTCATTGGCCCCTTTTCTTTTTGTCCTCAGCGTTTTCCTTTAGTTTTAATCCCCCATCCCTTCCCACTTTAGGTGTTCAACAACAATGTTAGTTCTCCGGTGGATGCGTGGCGATTCTCGTTATTTTTCAAGAGTGCTTTTCGTTTTTTGTTATGGTGTTTAAATGTGTGAGTGATTGTGTGAGTAACTGCTGATTGGATAAATGTAGTCATTATATTCTTTAAGCCACGCATTATTTTTCGTCCGGAGAAGTGATTTTGCTGTCACAATATTAGAGTAGTGGGGGGTTTTTTATTACTAATACGATTTTATTTAGTTTTTTGTATATATTATTTATTCATTGTATAAAACCATTGGGGATATTTTAATGTTGTTATTTTCTGCCCATGCCTCCACTGAACATTGTAAATATGGGAGTTAAGTAGGACAACATAGAGCAGCAGAGGTATTATGGTGATCGTGGTAAGAATGGTGGCAAAAAATGTGGTATTATGGTGTCCGGGTTATTGTAAGCGTGTCAGGGTCGACGAGAGTGAATAGCTAAGTTAAACTAGGGACAGATGATGACCAGCCTTCCCCATCCCCACTTTCGGCCTTGTGCCACATTTTTGCATTCGTACGAAAATAAATACGAGTTCATAGCAGTTCTTTTTTGACTTGCGTGTTCATTTCCATCACCTGACCTTGGTTTGGCGAGTGTCTGACTTTTGTTGGAATCAAAAAAAAAACACAAACTTTAATCACTTATTTGAAATTACTTCATTTTAAAAAGAAAGGACCTTTTTGTATAGATAAGTTTATTTTTATTTTTATTTTCTTTTTCGTTTATTTATTTTGATCTTTTCTTTTATTCTTCTAGCTTTTTTGTTGTTTATTTTCGTATTTTTGGCGGTCATATTTGTTTTTATTTAGGTCGGCCGTTTTGAATTTATTTTTGTTTCTTTTTCGTTTTTTTTCAGTATCTGTTTGGCCTTAAGGGCCATATTTCTATATTTTTTTTAATAGTAACTGTCCATTTTGACCAAGAATCTGAAAAATTAGCTGATTTTTATTTTTCTTCCACAGTAACTTTTCTTTTTTTCAGCCCTCCTAGTGTTTTCTTTTTGCGGAAGTCGCCGTTAGGAGACTTCTGCTTTCTTTGTTTGTTTGTTTTTGTATTTTTTTTGCATTTAATTTAATTGTATATTTGTAAAGTTTAATCGTTGTCTTTTGTTAATTCTTTTTGTAAAGTGTAGTTTAACCGCTTAATTTAATTTTAGCCCCTCCCCCTATTTTCTTGTCGGGAGTAGCCGTTTAGGCTACCCCCTTGGTTTTTCTGTTTGTTTTATTTTTTTCCCTTGTGTAATTGTAATTTGTTTAGTTTATTGGTATAAATTTGTTTAACTGATAGTTTATTAACCTCTCACGAGGCTGTTTCTTGCCTTTTAAGGCAATTTTTTCTTGAAGTTTATTTGTGGCCGCTAAAGGCTAGTTTTTAATTTACCAGTTTTTGTAATTTTTGCTTGCCGTCATTGGCTGATTTGTTATTATTTTCTTAAATCCTTCGGGGCTTATTCTTGTGGTAAAACCGTTATCTTGTCCTTAAAAGTTTACTTTTAGAATTTTTTTTTCCATTTTGTTCCCGCTTTCTCCCACCCCTCCCATGTTTCTTAAATAGTTTGGAAAAAAAACAAAAAAAAACAACTGACGGAGTTTGGGGTAAATTAAAACGCCGACAGTAGTCGGTTCATAAAGAAAAAACTCTCATTCAACTCTCTTTGAAGAAACCTCCAGATAAAAATGATGAGACGTTTCCTCCCCTCTCCTACAAAGTTAGAAGGATGAAAACTTATACCGACCAAATCAAAGATGGCCGATAATGGTCAATCAAATGAAGATGAAAATGATAAAGAAAAAAAGGTAAACAAGACAACGAAAGATGATGAGGCCGGGAATCGCCCCTGTGGCTGGAAGTCCCTCCTAAATGCACGATCAATCTGGCAGAGTTCTCCTTGAGAGAGCTGTTGTTACGCACACCTTGTCGTAGAAGGTGGGCTCTTGGAGGATCCCCAAGAATTAAAGAAGATTGAAAAGAATAGTGTCAGTCTTCGTGAGGGGACAAGCGTAACGCGCAAAATTTGTCGCAGCACGAAAGACGCAGTGATCCAAACACTGAGGTCAAAGGAGGTAAAGCCCTTAAGGATAGTGAAAGGTGCGGGCTTCTTCATGTGGGACGTGCTGCTACCCACACCAGAGGATTGCCCGAAAATAGCCAGAGAAGACTCTAATAACGGATGATTACATCTTCCGCACAGAGTACGAAGGCAAAAGAAGGACCAGGGTAGCAGTATATGAGTTCCTCTCAGGTCATCGGGGAGCACTGCTGCGTACTTTTCGCAGTTCGGCGAAATTTTAGATGCCTCCTGCGAGGACTCCGACCGGGGGATGGTCTTTTGATTTAATGATCGACCGCCGCCTTCCAGACCATCCCCAACTGTCTTGACGTAGGGGGCCTGAGCTTGCCGGCAATCGTGGCCGGCCGCAAGCCAAAATGCTGGAGGTGTGGGGAGACCGGTCACCTCTCCCTCCTCCTGCCCAGAGAAGAAGGCCTTCTAGCCAGGCTCCAAAAGACCAAAATCCCCTCTGCTTCTGCCTCTGTTACATCTGTCTCGCCTGTAGTGGGCATGCCAACATCCAGGACCGGTGAGCTAGTTCCCCCGGTTGGGAATAAAAGTGCCCCTCACTCCCCGGAAAACCTTTCAAGCAACTGCTAGTGCAGCCATGGAGAAGGAAAAGGGGGGAGTGGCTGGTTGTTGGTAGGCCAGGGGAAGCGCCGGCTGCGGAACCTCGGTCCCCGGAAACCTCTATGACCATAGGCACAAACAGCCCCACTCCCTCCACCAGCAAGAAGGATGCCTCGGCCTGGTCGGCCCCTAAATTGGAAGACCTCAGGAGGGCTTACGACCCAGGGTATGAAAAATTCCAAAAATAAAACAGCTAAAGCATATGCTGGAGAAGTGCCCATTTTCTGTCCCTCAGAGGACCAAAAACAGCTGGCACATCGTCCACCCTGCCCATCGGCCTCTGCCCCATCCTCTCCCGATAAAAAGAAAATCGAAAAAGAAAGTCAAGTCAGCTCAGCCCTCGCCCAGAAAACCACCCCTCTTAGTAGGGAACCCAGCCCTTTCCCGTATCCCCTCCAACCATCTCCCAGTCCTTCCCCCAAGAAAAACAATTTCGCCGGCGAAGAGGCATAGGAGTCCCACCTTAGAAGACAGAGAGGCGAGGAAAAATCAACCAAAGCGCCTCATTTATTGGGCAAGGATGCAAAATTTCCCATGCCCAAGAAGAAAGAGCCAAGAACTTTGGCAATAGAATAAGAAAGAGCCCTCTCAATGAAGAAATGCAAGGAGAAAGACATTGAAATTCCCACCAACTTCCCAGAGGTGGCAACGCCTGCTTACAGTGGTTCGATCTGGGACTTGGGACAGCCAAAGTGTGGGACATGCTGTTGTGCTGCCAGAAAAATATAAAAATGTCTCCACCATCGTCTGCAAGGAAGGGGAAGTCTTGGAGAAAGCTGTGCGAATTCTGTGTAGGACGGGTCCCAATTCTGTTCACCTCCTCGTACAGAGCTTTAAAACTAACATTCCCCCTTGGGATGTTGGTGGCCTCTCCTGTGACGGCTCTATTGACAAAGAGATGGGCAAAGGATCTATGGGAGAGGCTGTCGGCATCCTTTCCCGTCCATGTTCTGTCCAGGACCAACTCTAATTATGCTTCACAATGGCTTTATGGTTAGCAAGTATGAATGCCTGGGGCTGAGGTCTGAGTCTCGGAGGGTGAGACCACCATGATCTCCAGCGCCTCGGGGTTGATGTTTGTTGTCTACAGGAAACCCGGTTTTTTAGCTGGCGACTATGAGGGCATTCTGTCTAGGGATTACGATCTCTATTCAGCATGTTTTGATGGTCGTTCTAGAGGAGTTTCTTTGGCTAGTGAGCAAGTCATTGGGTGCGGCGTGTACGCTTGTCTTCGCGGATCCAGCGGCAGGATTTGTGTGCTGGATATTACCATGTGCTGAGAAGTCTTTTTCGGCTCATTGGGGTTTATGCGCCCAATGTCCATACGGAGCGTCCTGCTTTGTTTCGGCAGCTCGAGTCGTTCTTTGGAACATCGAGGCGGTACTCTTAGCGGGGATTGGAATGCCGTCCTTGACCCTGAGAAAGATCGGATAGAGAAAGATCGCGAGCTCAACAACCCGATGTGAAACCATTTCGGGAATTTCTCGACAGGAATGATCTTGTCGATAAATACCGAAATGAACACCCCCGGGAGGTAGTGTGGACTTGACTAATAGGGGCAGCTCGGATTCGAAGGTACGCGCAAGCTACCTCGACCGAGTCCTAGTTAGGAGAGTCGACGTAGGGCTTTAGGTTGTCCAAGTTTCCATTCCATAGTTTACACGGATCATAGGCTCGTCCGGGTTCGTGTAAACTTAGATAAGCCTAATATTAAAGTTGGCTACTGGAAATTGAACGCGTCATTATTTGATAGCCAAGATTTCCAGCACCAGCTTTTACTAACACTAAAGGGAACTGACGCTCGTGGTTGGGAATAAGTGGTGGGACACACTTAAATCCAAAATTAGGTCGTTTGCTGCTGACTATAGCCGTCGGCTCAACTTAATTTAGTGGCGCAAACGACGCTAGAGAAAAAAGTTGATCGGGCAGTTAAATCCCGTATTAGTGGGGACGTAGCCTTAGCTAGGCCGAGCTGGCCTCCTTGCTTATCAAGAAGGATCAAGCTCTGTAGTTAGGGCTAGGTTGCAAAGAATGTCTTCTGAGGCAACGAATATGGCCGCAGAATTGCGTGCAGAGGAAGCTAGGCAAGCAGCCAATCGGCATATCAAGGACATCACATTGCCGGATGGTCGTACCGTGACTACAGACGTGGGTATATGTGGAGCTTTTCGGGATTACTTCCAGGATCTTTTCACCAGGGGAAGTTCGGTCTGAGCTCTGCTCAGTTCGACACCTATTTGGCTGACTTTCCCGCCTCTCGGCGGCTGAAGCGGCTAGGGTGCGAGGGGCCCATAACAGAGTCGGAAATCTGGGATGCGCTGAAATTAAGTTGGCCGGGACAAAAACTCCAGGATTGGATGGTCTTCCCTACGAACTGTACTTGAGGCAGTCGTCCGTTCTGTTCCTTCCGTTGGCTCTTGTTTATAACAACTGATGAAGCAGGGGTCTATACCTGACGCTTCACCCGGGTGTAATCAAGTTGCTTCGCAAGAGCAAGAGCGGTGGGGTGCGTTGAGAATTATCGGCCTCTAACGATGTTAAACATTGACTTAAAGATTTTTGCTGTGATCTTGGCCGGTTGTTTGCAGGCTGTCCTCTCTAGTCTGATTGGCCCGAGTGTACCTTGTGCTGTGAAGGGCAGGACTATTCAGGACAACCTTCATTTGGTACGCCTGATCATCGAGAAAACCGACACCGAAGCCGCGCTGATCAATTTGGATCAGTCCAAGGCATTCGATAGGGTTGACCATCGCTTCTTGGAATCTGTCCTTCTTCCGCCGCCGGTTTCGGGCCGTACTTTCGCTCCTGGATCCGACTGCTGTACGAGTCCCCTGCGGCGCTGGTGGAAGTGAATGGGGTAAGATCGAAGCCCTTCACATTATCTCGCTCCATTCGTCAAGGTTGTCCACTTTCGCCCTTGCTGTATGTTCTATGTTGGAACCTTTCCTTCGCAAGCCAGCAGGCGAATCCGGTCCTTCGCGGAATTTCCGTGCCTGGTGCTACCACCTCGGCCAGGCTCCGCCTATGCGCCGACGACGTTTCGCCTTTGTGTCGAGCAAAGCCGAGATTTTCGACGAAGTCAGCAAAGAAATCAGATGCTATGAGACGGTGACACAGGGGCCAAGATCAATCGCGATAAGTCTGTTGGCTTGCGATTGGGTGCGTGGAAGGAGTTCTTCTCCTGACCTTTCCTCTGGACGGACGGGCCGATCAAGATTCTCGGCGTCTTTTTCGGTCCTGATCTCCAGTTGGAAATGAATTGGTCGGAGGTTCGAGAGAAGGCCGAGGGCGCAGTTCGTCTGTGGACTCGAGGAATCTTTCCTTAAAGGGGAGGGCGGAAGTATGTGCCTCGCACATCTACCCGATTCTCCTTTACCGACTTTCCGTACTTCCTCTCCCGTGTGCCATTCGTTTGGGACTAATACAGCTCTTGTTCTCCTTTCCCTTGGGGAGAAAAGTCTCCCAAGGTGCGTCGCGAGATCTGTGTCACCTTCATCCTTTCTGAGGGCGGTCTGGGCATGCCTAGCGTTGAGATCCGTCAACACACGCTTCGCATTAGATTCCTGATCGAATGTGTATGCTAGCGGATGAGAACAGCGGCCTCGTTCAAGAGGACGTCCATAAAACTTTCCATCCTTGAGAAGTGTGCATTTGTCGGAGGAGGAGGCCGGCCGTACTCCTCGTGGCGAATGCTCCTTCGTATAAAGAATGTCGTTTGGCTCTCCAGTTTCTTACGGGCCATGGATGGCCTTCTCCAACGCCCAGCGTTGTCTCTTAGGGCATTATATCGGGTGTTAGTTAGGGGGCCGTTCAAGATGAATTAATTGGCGAGCTCGGGCCACGAAGCAGGAGGCTCGCTCCATATGGCCTTGGGCGCCTGGGTTGAAATGTCTCACTAACGATGAGGCATCACCACCTGGTTGATGATCCGGAAGGCCCTCTGGTAGGCAAGAGTGCTTCATGCAGCGGGCCTAACACCAAAATCAACCCGCGTGCGTTGTGGGCTGTCGACGGAAACCGTCGAACACAGCCTTCTTCCACTGCAGTGTTGTTGCTCCGTTGTGTAAGTTTCTTGAAGATCTCATGGTTCGTATCCTTCGTGGAAAGTTCTTTGTCCTTGAGGCTAGTTCTGTTTGTGGTAAATGTCGTGCCTCCGTTATCTAGGGCTGAGCACTATGTGCTCTTTGCTTACTAGGTGTTATGCGAATCGTGATTTGGACGACGCGACAGAAGGAATTCTATGGTGATGAGAAGCTATTCTTTCCCAACTGATCTTGTTCTTTAAGCATCAGCTTAAAGTCAAGATCAGACGGAAAGGAAACGACTCACTCCATCTGAATTTGGCAAAAGGTGGGTGAGTCTTGCTGGATTCTGTCGAGTGAAAGGTGCTGACCTGGAGTGGTTGTTTGATGTTGGTTAGGCATCAGGATATTGGGTGTGCTGGGCAGAACATGTGCACCCTTCCGTGTTAGGTTAGAATAGGTAAATTTTGATTTTCTGTTTCTAATTTAATGTTAACTTAGCTAGGTTGGTGATTGCTCATTGGCCCCTTTTCTTTTTTGTCCCCAGTTTTCCTTTAGTTTTTAATCCCCCATCCCTTCCCACTTTAGGTGTTCAACAATGTTGTCATGGATAGGTGGCGACTTTCGTTATTTTTCAAGAGTGCTTTTCGTTTTTTGTTATGGTGTTTAAATGTGTGAGTGATTGTGTGAGTAACTGCTGATTGGATAAATGTAGTCATTATATTTCTTGCCACGCATTATTTTTCGTCCGGAGAAGTGATTTTTGTTGTCACAATATTAGAGTAGTGGGGGTTTTTATTACTAATACGATTTTTATTTTAGTTTTTTGTATATATTATTTATTCATTGTATAAAACCATTGGGGATATTTTAATAAAGAAATATTTTCTGCCCATGCCCTCCACTGAACATTGTAAATATGGGAGTTAAGTAGGACAAATATCATAGAGCAGCAGAGGTATTATGGTGATCGTGGTAAGAATGGTAAGTAAAAATGTGGTATTATGGTGTCCGGGTTATTGTAAGGTTGTGGTCGACGAGAGTGAATAGCTAAGTTAAACTAGGACAGATGATGACCAGCCTTCCCCATCCCCAATTTCGGCCTTGTGCCACATTTTTTGTATTCGTACGAAAATAAATACGAGTTCATAGCAGTTCTTTGACTTGCGTGTTCATTTCCGACTTACCTGACCTTGGTTTGGCGAGGTTCGACTTTGTTGGAATCAAAAAAAAAACACAAACTTTAATCACTTATTCTGAAATTACTTCATTTTAAAAAGAAAGGACCTTGTATAGATAAGTTTATTTTTATTTTTTATTTTCTTTTTCGTTTATTTATTTTTATCTTTTCTTTTTATTCTTCTAGCTTTTTTGTTGTTTATTTTCGTATTTTTGCGGCCATATTTATTTTTATTTAGGTCGGCCGTTTTGAATTTATTTTTTGTTTCTTTTTCGTTTTTTTCTAGTATCTGTTTGGCCTTAAGGGCCATATTTATATTTTTTTAATAGTAACTGTCCATTTTGACCAAGAATCTGAAAAAATTAGCTGATTTTTATTTTTCTTCCACAGTAACTTTTTCTTTTTTCAGCCCCTCCCCAGTTTTTCTTTTGCGGAAGTCGCCGTTAGGAGACTTTTCGCTTTCTTTTTGTTTGTTTGTTTTTGTATTTCTTTTTTTGCATTTAATTTAATTGTACATTTGTAAAGTTTAATCGTTGTCTTTTTTGTTAATTCTTTTAAAGTGTAGTTTAACCGCTTAATTTAATTTTTAGCCCCTCCCCTATTTTCCTTGTCAGAGAAGCCGCCGTTTAGCACCCTTGGGCTTTTCTTGTTTGTTTTATTTTTTTCCTCAGGTAATTGTAATTTGTTTAGTTTATTGTATAAATTTGTTTAACTGATAGTTTATTAAACCTCTCACGAGGCTGTTTCTTGCCTTTTAAGGCAATTTTTCTTGAAGTTTATTTGTGGCCGTTAAAGGCTAGTTTTAATTTACCAGTTTTTGTAATTTTTGCTTGCCGTCATTGGCTGATTTGTTATTATTTTCTTAAATCCTTCGGGGTTTATTCTTGTAAAACCGTTATCTTGTCCTTAAAAGTTTACTTTGTAATTTTTTCCATTTTTGCTCCTGCTTTCTCCCACCCTCCCATACTTTTAAATAGTTTGAAAAAAAACAAAAAAAACAACTGAGCTGAGTTTAAATTAAATGGCCGACAGTAGTCGGTCTATAAAGAAAACTCTCATTCGACCCCTCTCTGGAAGAAACCTCCAGATAAAAATGATGAGACGTTTCCTCCCCTTCCTACAAAAGAGAAGGATGAAAAAATTTATACCGACCAAATCAAAGATGGTCGATAATGGTCAATCAAATGAAGATGAAAATGATAAAGAAAAAAAGGTAAACAAGACAACGAAAGATGATGAGGCCGGGGAATCGCCCTGTGGCTGGAAGTCCCCTCCGAAATGCACGATCAATTCGGCAGAGTTCTTGGAGAGAGCTAAGAGCTACGCACACCTTGTCGTAGAAGGTGGGCCTCTTGAGTGATCCCCAAGAATTAAAGAAGATTGGAAAAAAGAATAGTGTCAGTCTTCGTGGTGGACAAGCGTACGCGCAAAATTTGTCGCAGCACGAAAGACGCAGATTCAAACACTGAGGTCAAAGGAGGTAAAAAGTTCAAGGATAGTGAAAGGTGCGGGCTTCTTCATGTGGGACGTGCTGCTACCCACACCAGAGGATTGCCTGAAAATAGCCAGAGAAGACCTAATAACGGATGATTACATCTTCCGCACAGAGTACGAAGGCAAAAGAAGGACCAGGGTAGCAGTATATGAGGTTCCTCCTCAGGTCATCGGGGAGCATCTTGCTGCGTACTTTTCGCAGTTCGCGAAATTTTTAGATGCCTCCTGCGAGGGCTCCGACCGGGGGATGGTCTTTTGATTTAATGATCGACCGCCACGCCTTCCAGACCATCCCCAACTGTCTGACGTAGGGGGCCTGAGCTTGCCGGCAATCGCAATGGGCTGCAAGCCAAAATGCTGGAGGTGTGGGGAGACTGGTCACCCTCCTCCTCCTGCCCAGAGAAGAAGGCCTCTGGAAGCCAGGCTCCAAAAGACCAAAATCCCCCTCTGGCCGCTTCTGTTACATCTGTCTCGCCTGTAGTGGGCATGCCAACATCCAGGACCGGTGAGCTAGTTCCCCGGTTGGAATAAAGTTCCCTCACCCCCCGGAAACCTTCGCCAACCACAGTGGCGCCATGGAGAAGGGGAAAAAGGGGGAGTGGCTGGTTGTTGGTAGGCCAGGGGAAGCGCTGTTGCGGAACCCTTCGGTCCCCGGAAACTCCTATGACCATAGGCACAAACAGCCCATCTCCACCAGCAAGAAGGGCGATGCTCTTCCTGGTCGGCCCCTAAATTGGAAGGCCTCAGGAGGGCTTGCGGCCCAGGGTATGAGCCAAAAAATAAAACAGCTAAAGCATATGCTGGAGAAGCGCCCATTTCGTCCCTCAGAGGACCAAAAACAGCTGGCACATCGTCACCCCTGCCCCATCGGCCTCTGCCCCTCTCCCGATAAAAAGAAAATCGAAAAGAAAGTCAAGTCAGCTCAGCCCTCGCCCAGAAAAACCACCCCTCCCCAGTAGGGAACCCAGCCCTTTCCGTATCCTCGCCATCCCAGTCCTTCCCCAAGAAGAAAAAATTACCTCCGCCGGCAGAGAGGCATGGGAGTCCCCACCTTAGAAGACAAAGAGGCGGAAAAAAATCAACCAAAGCGCCTCATTTATTGGTAAGGATATTAAAATTTCCCATGCAAGAAGAAAAGAGCCAAGAACTTTGGCAATAGAATAAGTAAGTTAAAAATTCTCCTTGTGAAGAAATGCAAGGAGAAAGACGTGAAATTCCCACCAACTTCCCAGAGGCGCAACGCACAACACAGTGGTTCGATCTGGGACTGGGACAACCCAAAAGTGTGAGACCTTGTTGGAAGCAGAAAAATATAAAAATGTCTCCACCAAGTCGTCTGCAAGGAAGAAGAGTCTTGGAAGAAGCCAAAGAATTCTGTGTAGGACGGGTCCCAATTTTGGTTCACCCCTCCTGTACAGGCGCAAAACTAACATTCCCTGGGATGTTGGTGGCCTCCTCAGCTGACGGCTCTATTGACAAAGAGATGGGCAAAGGATCTATGGGAGAGGCTGTCGGCATCCTTTTCCCCGTCCATGTTCTGTCAAGTTTGACTCTAATTATGCTTCTACAATGGCTTTATGGTTAGCAAGTATGAATGCCCGGGGGCTGAGGTCTGAGTCTCGGAGGGTGAGACTCACTCATGATCTCCAGCGCCTCGGGGTTGATGTTTGTTGTCTACAGGAAACCCGGTTTTTAGCTGGCGACTATAGAGGCATTCTGTCTAGGGATTACGATCTCTATTCAGCATGTTTGAGTAGTCGTTCTAGAGGAGTTTCTTGGCTAGTGAGCAAGTCATTGGGTGCGGCGTGTACGCCCTTTAGCGGATCCAGCGGGCAGGATTTGTGTGCTGGATATTACCATAAAGGAGAAGTCTTTCGGCTCATTGGGAGGTTTATGCGCCCAATGTCCCTTGCAGGCGATCCTGCTTTGTTTCGGCAGCTCGGTCATTCTTTGGAACATCGAGGCGGGTAATTTTAGCGGGGGATTGGAATCGTCTTGACCTGAAGATCGGATGGGAAAAGATCAGTTTTAACAACCCCGGATGTGAAACCATTTCGGGAATTTCTCGACAGGAATGATCTTGTCGATAAATACCAATGAACACCCCGGGAGGTAGTGTGGACTTGGACTAATAGGGGCAGCTCGGATTCGAAGGTACGCGCAAGCTACCTCGACCGAGTCTCGTTGGGAGAGTCGACGTAGGGCTCTTAGGTTGTCCAAGTTTCCATTCCATGGACCACACAGTCATAGGCTCGTCCGGGTTCGTGCAAGCCCAGATAAGCCTAAGGTTAAGTTGAGCAGCTACTGGAAATTGAACGCGTCATTATTTGATAGCCAAGATTTCCAGCACCAGCTTTACCCCAACACTAAAGCGGGAACTGACGGGGGCTGTGGTTAGGAATAAGTGGTGGGACACACTTTAAATCCAAAATTAGGTCGTTTGCTGCCGACTATAGCCGTCGGCTCAACTTAGCTAATTTAGCGGCGCAAACGACGTTAGAGAAAAAGTTGATCGGGCAGTTAAATCCCGTAATAGTGGGGACGTAGCCTTAGCTAGGGCCGAGCTGGCCTCCTTGCTTATCAAGAAGGATCAAGCTCTGGTAGTTAGGGCTAGGTTAAAAAGAATGTCTTCTGAGGCAACGAATATGGCCGCAGAATTGCGTGCAGAGGAAGCTAGGCAAGCAGCCAATCGGCATATCAAGGACATCACATTGCCGGATGGTCGTACCGTGACTACAGACGTGGGTATATGTGGAGCTTTTCGGGATTACTTCCAGGATCTTTTCACCAAGGAGCCCGGTCTGAGCTCTGCTCAGTTCGACACCTATTTGGCAAAACTTTCCCGCCTCTCGGCGGCTAAAACTAGGTGCAGGGGCCCATAACAGAGTCGAAATCTGGGATGCGCTGAAATTGGTTGGCCAGGACAAAACTCCAGGATTGGATGGTCTTCCCTACGAACTGTACTTGAGGCAGTCGTCCGTTCTTGTTCCTCTGCTGGCTCTTGTTTATAACAACTGGATGAAGCAGGGGTCTATACCTCGACGCTTCACCAGGGGTGTAATCCTTTGATTTAGCTTCGCAAGAGCAAGAGCGGTGGGGGTGGCATAGATAATTATCGGCCTTTAACGATGTTAAATACTGACTTAAAGATTTTTTGCCAGGATCTTGGCCGGCCGTTTGCAGGCTATCCTCTCTAGTCTGATTGGCCCCGAGCAGACTTGTGCTGTGAAGGGCAGGACTATTCAGGACAACCTTCATTTGGTACACTCCCTGATCATCGAGAAAACCGACACCGAAGCCGCGCTGATCAATTTGGATCGATTGCAGGAGCGACGATAAGGGTTGACCATCGCTTCTTGGAATCTGTCCTTTCCCGCCGCCGGTTTCGGGCCATGCAGCTCTGGATCCGACTGCTGTATGAGTCCCCCGGTGCGCTGGTGGAAGTGAATGGGGTAAGATCGAAGCCCTTCACATTATCTCGCTCCATTCGTCAAGGTTGTCACTTTCGCCCTTGCTGTACGTTCTTGCGTTGGAACCTTTCCTTCGCAAGTTACAGGCGAATCCGGTCCTTCGCGGAATTTCCGTGCCTGGTGCTACCACCTCGGCCAGGT